>VDFB02139926.1:0-19303 GCA_007258455.2 Sequoia sempervirens | reverse complement strand
GAGAGGGTTTAATCGCCTGCCATTGAGAACAGATTTAATATATCGTAAACAACAAGTGTTTTAAGAAAATGTGTCAATTGAAAAGTCTACAGACAATCAAGATGATCTTCATTAAAAGTTGCAACCTTTGAGTAGCATATTTTTTGTGACATCAAAATCATTTATGAGTGTGGTGTAGTGTGTGAGCAGTTCAGTCCAGAATTCTATCTTCTTGTGTGGGTCTAGAGTGATATTTTTTCATCACATAAAGCAGATTGGAGGATAGGAAAGTGCAGATCTGATTGAAGGCAGTCATCTTACATCCATCAAGTCAAGGTTTGGTGCCTTGCATTAGGAGTTGGTGCTCCTTGTAGGCAGGTGTCTACTAAATTCATAGAGGTCTAGGTGTTCCTTGTAGGGTTCATTCTACTAAATCATCTAGTTGTAAATCTGTAGGTTGGTGCCTACTTTTGAAAAATTATTACTTCAATAAAATTGTGTCACCTTGGGGAAATTGATTCAAATCAAAAAGGTTGATTGTAACAAGTTTAAAAAGATTAAGAAATAAAAAGTTTTGTGATTGATTTACTGATTCACCCCCCCCTCTCAGTAAATCTTTTGTGCTCTTCAATTGGTATCAGAGCAAGGTCCTTCTTGAAAGCTTAATCGCTTGAAGGAGATCCTTAAGAGCACATATGGCAAATCTAAGCAACACAGTGAAAGCACCCATCTTTGATGGGACTAATTATGCCTTTTGGAATATCAAGATGGAAGCATACTTGAATGCACTTGGGTTTGATGTATGGCAATCTGTTGTTGATGGGTATTCACCTCCAGCTACCCCTCCAACGGATCAAGCAGCCAAAAAGAGAAGTGAAAACAATGCAAAAGCAAAACATGCTCTTCTTTGCAGCCTAACAGATTCTGAGTTTACAAAAGTCATGAGATGCAAATCAGCAAAAGAAATTTGGGACAAACTTCAGAATATTTATGAAGGAGATGCAAAGGTTAAGAAAGCAAAGCTGCAAACTCATAGAAGAAAGTTGGAAACTCTCAAAATGGAGGATGATGAAGACATTGCTTCATATTTTTTGCGTGTTGATGAAACAGTAAATATCATGAAAGGACTTGGTGAAGAAATTGAAGATACTTTCATTGTTGATAAGATTCTAAGGTCTCTTTCTACAAAGTTTGAAGCCAAGGTTGCAGCATTAGAGGAATTAACAAACTTGGATCAGCTAACCAAAGATGAACTACATGGAATCCTTGCTGCCTATGAGATGAGGATTGAAGGAAGATCACCACAAAAAGAAGTCTCATTCAAAGCATCCAAAAAGGGCAAGAACAAGCATGAAGAAAAGGATGAAAAATCAAGTGATGAAGCTGAATCTTACTTCATGGGTAAACTTAAGAAAGGAAAAGGAAAATACAAAGGAAAATTTCCTTTTAAATGCTTCAATTGTGGAAAAGTTGGACATTATGCTTCAAAATGTCCTCAAAATGAAAACAGCTCTAGTGAAGAAGAAAAGGAAATCAGCAATAAGAAAAAGGGAAAGAAGAATTTCAACTCAAAGAAGAAATTTCAAAAACATAAGAAGAGTTTTTATTCAAAGAAAGATAGCAGCTCCTCTGAAGAACAAAGTGAAGATAGCTCAAGCAATGAGGAAGATGAAATATTGTTTATGGCTGAATGTGAAGAACAAAAAGTTGATCAAGAATGTGAAGAAGAAGAAGAAATAGATCAAGATGAAGGAGAGGAAGTAGATCTTGAAAAAGAATTGCACTATGCTTACAAGAAAAATGAAGACTTGAAGAAGAAGGCTGCCAAGTACAAGATGAAGATCAAAGAGATGACAAATGACTTGGAGAATTCAAGCAAAGCCATTGAAGATTTGAGAGCTCAAATCATGGAAGCTGAAAGAAATGAAGATGAATTGAAAAACAAACTCAATACAAAGGAGATGAAATGTGACAAGCTGGAGCAAGAGATAGCAATGCTAAAGTTGGAATTGGAGAAAACAAAGGATCAACACTCAAAGATTGATGAAGAATCCAGCAAGCTGATTGAGCTAATGAAGGCTCAAGATTTTCTTCAAAGCAAAATGGGAAGCAGTTTTGAAGAACAACTAAGAGTAACGCTTACACTGCGGTCTGTGAGTTACCATCTTCAGAAGATGGGACTAAAGGCTGCCAGTACACGATTCAGTTGCCTACAGGGGATTACTGGCAGGGACAACGGTCCTTTATCCATCATGCTGATAGGTATCCAACAGCGTTTGTTACTTTAATGTCACAGGGATTTCACTCGGATACATGGTTACAAGGTGATTACGGTGTCAGCGGACATGATGGTTTGATTGGTTATCACTTCCAGGGGTGTTTTGGAGAGACTGTAGAGGGATATTGTGTTGCGGATGTTTCTGGATATTTTTATCTCTTCATGATAGATGGAGGTGACTTCAAGTTGTTTTGGGATCCGGGTGGTGTCAGTTCTGGCACTACAGTCTGGTTGGTTTCCGACAGGTTGCTTCACCATTTTCAGCGTGGTGAAGTTGTGATCAGAGTTGCGCAGCGGAAGTCAGAGGTTATCAGACATGGCAGACTTCCATTCTGGGTTTGGGACCCAGGGACTTTCTGCATAGGTGTGTTTATGCTGGCGTGTCAGGAGGCGCTAATCCGTATTGACATTCAACAGCTCTGAAATATACCGAGCCAATTTTTTCGTTTTTTCAATTAACAGATTACAACATTAAGCAAGTGCACCCGTTATGGTTAGATGGATAAACCGTAAACGTGCAAGAAAGTAAACTCAAGATACAGAAGGGAACTCAACGTCAAGTATGTGCTACCCAATCCAAGGCGGAGTGAGGGGCGACCATATGACGGAGTGACTATAGAAAGCAAAGCTTGAAATGAAATGCTGAATAACGAAACTACTCAACACCCAGAATGTGCTTGCTCACCCCGCAGGGAAAGTAGCTACCATAGGGCGGAGTTATACAATTTCCAACTAATATTGAAAGCAAGCTTGAAGGAAATGCTAACTACTGAATCTACTCTACACCCAGAATGTGCTTGCTGACCCAAGACGGGAGAGTAGCGACCATAGGGCGGAGTTTACAATTTCAAACTACTGCTGGAAGTAAAGACTAATACAAATTGATAAAACAAAGGTCTATAATGCGGTCAGTACTACTGCCAGCTTACAGTTGAAAGAAGACAACTTGCTATCAATTACAACCAGCACTTGTGAAGTTTACAATAGCATGAATAAGTTCTTTTTACTGAGAAATGAAGCTGAGAATGAGGATATTAATTAAAAGATCCAACCTCGTTTTCGCTCTTGATCATCCACAATGAAGTATTCCGCCAAGACTTAAAGTTCCTTCATACCGTCCAAGAACCAGATGCAGATTTCTCAATCTGGTTGACAGGCCTGTGTTTTCTTCATAAACCAGCACACAGAAACTTCTTGAAAAACTCGAATCTCCCTTAAAGATTAATCAGATCAATCTAAAACTGAATGCATAGCTCAATAAGATGATGGCACATAGATTAGAAACAAGAAACAGAATGCAAAGGCCAGATTTATTTAATGGCACAATTTCCAAGAACTAGAGACAGTACGGCCCAGTACAGGGGCGAATTTTAATTATAAAATCAGACAGTGCTCTATAAAATCTGTACTCTTGCATGAAGGGACGCCTAGCCTATAACAATGGATTTATGCAACACCCACAATGTATATTTTTGTCTTTTTTGAAATATGAATGAGATACTGAGTCTGCTGTAGCTAAATGCTAAAATCAGGAAACCTCTAACATGCAAGATCTGAAACTAACAATACTAATGCAGATTACAATGCACGGAATACAATGAATTCACAACTAGACTAAATTCATCACTAGTCGTTGTCTTACAAACGAGAAGAGATGCCCAATGGTTAGGAGGTCTTCATCCCTCGAAGTGATCCAGATTCAATCCGGCAGCATAACGGTGTATTTTCCAAGATGATCCAAATGATGCACAAGACTCCCTTTTTATAATCTTTGCTTGACTTCACGAAACCCTAGAATCTGATTTTAGGTCAAAATCCCCTTTCCTCAATGATGGCGTACTTGTGCCTTCAAGCTCTTGATTTAATATTTCATTTAAATATTCAACTTTGAAATATGCGCCAAACATAATCTTGCTTTGACTTAGGGAATATTAAAATGTTCTTTAATGAGGGCGCCACCCTCAATGACCACCTTTTTAAAACGACATTAAGTCATTAAGCCTAAGCCAAGGGTCAACATTAAAATATAACATTTTAACGTGACTATTTTTAATTTAAATGACTTAACTCATTTCTCTGCAAATGCCCTGAAGCCAATACTGATGAAGTCAACTGATCAAACTGAACCCGGAAGTCAACCAACCTGAGCTCATCCGAAAACTGCCAAAAATAGAATTTACTAAAAATAGTAAATTCCAAAAAGTACTCTGAATGTTGAGACGAGCATATCACTGCGAAGCCCTCTGAAAACCCAGAAGGAATCCGGCCATTAAAACTATCATCTCTCGAAAGTAAAGATCTCCTCAAAATTAGAAACCCTAATTTTAACTTCCGACTAGCCTCCCAAGTTCCTAAGGGAAAGGCTAATCCACATCAAAAAGTCAGTTTGAAAAGGGACATTACAAGTTCTTCTTTCAAGACTTCCGAGGGAGTGAGGTTTCTTCGGCAGAATGATTGCTTGGGGACAAGTAATTTCGTGAGGGCTGGACCGTAATGTTCCCATTATTTCAAGGAAGCATCAAAGTCATTACCGATTAGCCTATTATGTCGATCCTCGTAGGCTAATGGTTCTGGTTAGAGGATCACTTGAACGGGCACTTGGTCAGTTAAAGGCAGTATTGGTATCCGGAGTCTGGTGACGTGGTGAATTTGCGCGTTTGGCATGTTATTGGAGCTTAAAATTATGGTCTTCACCATTTATTTCACCTTCTCAGGCTTAGGGACCATGTGTCTATTATTTAAAGGGGTTACTTTATATTTTTCAGTTACTATTCATTGATAAAGTGAAAAAAGAAACAACTTAAGTGAATAGTGCCATTTTAATGAATAGTGATTTCAAGTGAAAATTATAAAGGAGAAGAGAAAGTTCGAACTTCTCATGCTTGATGATATTTTGCTGATTGAAGTTTGGAAGTGTGGAGTTTGGGAGAGAAGGAAACTAGGGTTTCCGGATTTCTGCAGTGGGTAAGCCTGGTTTGGGGCTTGTAGTTAGGTTTTGGCATCTTGAAGGTGTGAAAGACCACCCTAAAGTGCTGGTTTATTCTTGTTGCTGCGTTTTGGAGCTCGAATCTGCTGATAGCAAGTTGTTGGAGGCATCTTCTGGAAGGGTTTTTGCTGCTAGAGTTGCCGTTCGCCATTTAGAAGACGTGGTTGCATTTTATGAAGTTTTTGAAGGCTGATTTCTTCACCTACAGCCAGCCGCACCTTCTTGAGGGTTTGATCAGCTTGGAGGAAATAAAACGCCTTCATATTGTTGCTGCTTTCTTTCCTAAAAGGGGCGCCATCTTATTTAGAAGCTTTTCCATCAAGAAATCGGTAGGGAAAGTTTGTATTTAATTTTGTATGAGCATTTGCTTGGGCGCGGGTACTGTAGCAGTCACTATTCACAGTGATTTTGGCTGTAAGTTAAAATCTATGTTATTTGATGTATCCGTTGAAACCTAATGAAAGTTATATCTTGGATGCAATCTATTATGTATGAAGAAAGTGTCTTGACAAGTAAATCAAGTCATTATTTGAGTTGTCAAATTAGTTTAGTATATCTTGTGTTCCCATTATATGCACATGCTTGTTAAATTTATGTATATCATTGGCATTAATCATCAAACACAAGTAACACAAGAAAGACAAACACATCACGGAAACAGAAAATCAGACCTACAAGCACGGTGAAAACAAATCAGCAGAGGGTCGGTATATCACTACAGTGGTAGCAGAGTGGATCACCGGAGTGTGGCACATCACAGTGGTATCAGAGCAAACCTTTCCAGCCACCTTGTGTTGGTTTCAAAGAGAATTTCAAGAATTAAATTTGGGGGTTTTTGAGTCAAGTCCAGTTTGGCTCATCACAGCCACCATGTACTTCAAGACTTACAAACCAAGTCAACTTAAATTCAATTCTAAAAAGACTCAAAGGTGTCCTTCGTGGTAAGCAACTCTCTCAAGAGTGAGTGTCGACAGAGACGCTTAGCTTATTTAATTCTCGTAGGCTAACTGGTATGTGTTGAGGGAATATTTAACTAATTAAATTAAATTTTTTCAATTTATTATTTTATGGACAACTTTGGTTTAATTAATTATTTTTATAAAAGTGAACATTTCAAATATAAAATAGAGCCCAAAAGTAAATTAAAAATTAAAAGGGTCCCTTGATGAGAAATAAAATACATTTCTTGAAAGTTCAAAAAAAGGATATAAAAGGAGACTACAAAGGAAATTTAGACATCTTTAATCATTTTTCATTTCTTATTGTGAAATTTGGACTTTGTGTTCAACTTGAAACCCTAGGACGAAAACCCAAGGGTAATTGGCTTCAAAGAAGAAATTCTTCTTAGTCAATACAAAGGTAGATTTAGTTAGGATTCACAGTTGTGCTGAAACTAAGGATTGGAGATATTGAGCCAAATTGCAAAATTTATTTCAGATTCATGGGACTTTGCAGCTTATAAATTAATTGAGATTTGTAGGCAAATAATAAATTTATGCATATTGAGAGATTGAAAGTTGTTTGCTCATGCTAGACTAGCCACTCTATTTAAGAAAGTAATTACCCTTTTCATATTATGAGTGTTTGAATAGTATGCTAGGCACTCTTAGTCTATAGGTGGTGTAACTCCTGTAAGGGCGTGAGCAAGTATAGGAGTTGTGGGTTTTGTGGATAGGAGGCACAAGGACTGTTTAGAATGCCAATTGTACCTCATAAAGGACTCATAACAAAGGTGCACTCTCTATAAGAGTAGCAAGGGGTCGTGAGGGTTTCTAATTAGCAGTGATTGCGCCCATAATGGGATGTGACAATTTGGAGATGGAAGGACGGATGGTAGTGTAGTTTGTAATAGCAAGTTTGGAGTTTATTTAGCCAACTGCCCAATCTAGGAAGACTTCAAGATCAGCCAAGTTGGTATTCAAAGTAGTACATAAGGTCAGAAGCTTATTGCTTTCGAAACTCTAAATTTACATGAAAAATATATGCCACCCGATAAGCTTTTATATCACAAATTCTATAAAAGAGAGTTCTATTTCATGTTTGAAATAGTTAGTGTTGTCATTATCATTGTTATGTCAATTTATGCATTATAAGTATGTTAAAAATTTATGCACTATTTTTTAAATACATACCAAAACATTGTCTAAGCACAAAAAAATCAGTAACAGACTTTACACTCCAACACATTAGGAAATGTGTCATTTGCCAACAAAACAAAACAAAATAAGACACTCATTTCAAGCAGGACTATTACAACCCCTACCAATCCCTGAGAAAAAATGCAAGTCTCTATGGACATCAACATGGGCCTTCCTGAGGTCCAAGGCAAGAATTGTATATACCTAGTTGTGGACAAACTCACCAGGTATGCATACTTCTTTGCCATTTCCTTGGATTATAAGGCGCCACAGGTTGCTAAAGTGTTCTTCAATGAAGTGTTTAGGCTTCATGGACTGCCCAAGGGCATTGTGAGCAACAATGATAGTCAATTCTTTAGCTTATTTTGGAAAGAGCTTTTTCGTCTAGCAAGAACCAAACTCACACCCAAAACTTACTATCCCAAAACAGGCTAACTAAGATAGTAAATAAATGGGTAGAAGGCTATCTAAGAAACTATATAGCAAACCAATATGAGGCATGGATAAAATGACTTCACATGTCCTTAGGGATGACACCCTTCATGGCGTTATATGAGCATTAACCTAGAGGTTTTGTTGACCTTTTCTATTTTGATAGCAAGATCCCAAGGGCAACTGACCTAATCCAATAGGGCCAAGACATTTAGAATTCACTCAAAAACAATCTAGTAGGCGCAAAATCAACAAAAGTTGTATGTTGATCTCCATCGAATAGAGTGAACTTTTCAAATAGAAGAGCTAGTGTTTGTCTGACTACAACCTTACAAGCAATACTCCCTCAAAGCAAGTAGATATATGTCATGTCCCCTTCTCAGTGACATCTCTCGGACGTCAGGATTGGCCTATCATACGACCCTCGTAGGCTGATGGACTGGATAGGGGGTCATTTCGGAGCTTGGCTCAGCTTCAGTCAGCAGGGATTGATCAGTTGTCTTTCGTTCTGGCTCGATCGGAGGTCATTTGCAGAATTGCTATTTTTAGCAGTTCTTGGCAGGCAGTGTGGGACCACCGCTATTTTTAGCAGTTTGGCTGTGGCGGCATCAGGAATCACTTCAGAGTCTGTCAGCATCAGACGGATCAGTAAACGGGTTAGAAATAAGGGAGATATTAATATTTGATCGTATTGATTAAATATTAATTAATTAACGTTTATAATATAAAGTTATAATTTAATATTATAACTTAAGTGGTTTCTTGAAGGGTGCGCCCAACATCAGAAGGGGCCAAAAGTCATGATTAAAAGTAATTGAAATATTCAGTGATGGACTATTGAAATATTAAAAATATTAAAACGTGAATATTTCATTAAAACCCTATTTTCAAGGGAATCGCACTTTTCAGTGTATTTGAGGGTTTGCCTTGGAAATTGAGCCCATTATGTGATTATTGAATTTGATATTGATCAATTTGGTCCCAGCCCCAGACTTAGGTTTCACGTCGATTCCTTGAGAACGAGCCATCTCCACCGAGTACCGTGAGAGGTGCAATATCAATGATTTATTGGCCGCCTACGTAGGTTTTCTCTTAATGGAAAAACTACAGAGCTTCAGAGTTTACTATTAATCAGAGGTTTCCTTCAGTATTTGTTTCCAGAGATCAGTCATTGGCTGGGGCGCACCATATTCAGAGTCTTAGACATCAACTTTGAGGAGGCCGTACAAACTAAAAGACTATTTCTGCCAGGCCGTACTTCTGACAGGGCCGTACCATTGTACCTGGGCCGTACTCTTCAAATAAAAATAAACGCCTTCATTTGAGATCTCCAGTTTGCTTCAAAATGGGCGCCAATACCATATGATCCATTTGTGCATGCCAGAAGGAGGGAAAGAGAGCATATTTATTTCTGCCGTACTGATTTGTACCTTCAGCCGTACCAGCAAATCAGGTTCTTTTCATAATAAAAATTCATTATTTGTCTTGCATGTTGTCAGATCATTTGTATATGAAGGATATTTGATGAATAAAAGAGACGCCTTCAATCTAGTTTGTATTTGCTATACTTATTGAAGATCTATCAATTTTATAGAATTTATTATTATTTTCTGTCAAAGCCGTACTGTTCATAAATGCATTGAAAAATCCAAAATTACAAAAAAACCACAAAACTTCAGAAAAACGTCAGAAAACTAAAAATATCAATCAGAGCAGTGTTAGAGGGAAACCTAGGGTTTCTACAATCTAAAAATACTCAAGCCTTGTTGTTACAAGCCCTACAAGATCCTAAGGCAGGTGAGAGAGGTAGCCTATGAGTTGGAATTACTATAGGAAAGTAAAATTCATAATGTGTTCCATGTATCTTGCTTGGAGAGGGCTTTGGAAACATATCAAACCTTCCCCAAAGCTACCTCCTTTGGACTATGAAGGCAAACTTATGAATTGCCAATGCATGGACAACCCATGAAGCTCTATTTTGCTTAATTCTTTTTCCTTATTTGGTCTTGTGCAACTATGACTCACAATAAAGTGTTTTTCTTTTTTGTTGGGTGTGTTTGTGTGTTTGTTGTGTCTGGTCCTCATACTGGAGTCTTCTGAATTCTTGCCATGCTTCTATGAAGCATGCGTCCCCAACTAGAGCCACTATTGACACTAGCAAATTTTTAGGGTTGTATTTGCATTATCCTGAAAGGTTTTATTCATTGAAACCCTAAGCCCTAAGTCTTGGCATATACTTTGTTGCTTTATCTTCTATTTTGTTGGTGACTTGCTCAGCCTATTGCTAATTTTTTAAGTTGTGTCTTTGAGGCTTTATGATCATTTGGTTGTCGGCCCCCTTGTCCTAGCAACCAACCTTGCATTTTAACTCATGCATTAAAAGCTCACTTAAGTTACCTTTATGTGTGCCCATTCAATGGTCCCTACCCTCCTTGTTGTTGGCATCTACTTGTCAAGTTTTCATTGCGTCGCGCATGTCTTTTGTATCACAAGTTCTAATTTTGCAAGCCTCTCAAAGGTACAATGATGCACTATGTTGCCATGTGTCCTTGGCGATAGTTGACTTGCACGCCAACAGTGTGCCACATTGGTTTCATGTGGTGGGTTCTTATTGGTATTGTGTGAGCTTAGTTCGTCACAATTTCCTGAAAGGATAATAAGACAAAAGTGTGATTGCATGCTTTTATGACAAGTGGCAATGATGCAACATGGGCCCAACCTTCTTCTCCAATCTTGGCAACCATGGTGACCAATCCGCAGGATCCAAATGGCAAAGTTTTATTGCGTCGTGCAATTTCTTCACATTGCAGGTTCATATTTTGTAAATCTTTCCACATTGTGATAGCATACAGCCGACACATATACTCTCAATGCCACGTCATGATAACCCAGCATTCCTGTTTGAAGGCCCGATGACATATATGGGGCCATCCAAGTGACTTGTAAAGTGCTTTTATAGGTGGCGATATTTCATTGGGTTATTTTCTTCTAGTTTATTGCAGCTTTGAAATGAAGGAATTTTAAATAAAAGGCGAAGTTATGATCACCATTGATCCTCCCACGTCAAGTAAACATCAATGGTCTACATTCAAAATTGAAGAACGGATCTCTACGAACACTCTGTTCACACGTATTAGCCATTACTATAGAATCGAAAAATATCTATTAAATTTCCAAGGGGTTTATTAATCAATTGCATTCATTTTTGTATCCAAGAGTGATTTGTGCAAAGAAATTGTGTGGTTCAAGTTGTTCAACATTTGCAAAGGTGACCTAGTGTTTGCAAAATATATTTCGAATTTGTGTGAATATCAGTTACTTGGATTTTGTTGTCACTCTAAGTTGTTTAGTTGTTGGAAAACCCCTAGGTATTCTCTGTTTTGGTAAACCCTAGTTAATTTCAAAACTCTAGCCGTTAAAAGAATCCTAAGATGAGTCAATCAAGCTCACAACACTCAAAAGTGAAGAGGGGATTGGAGGAGGACATCCTAGCCCAGCTCCCAAGTTCATCATAGAGGGCAAAGCATGCTCAAGGGTCAGGAATATTGTCAAATAGGCTAATTGACATAGTAGAAGGTGTGAGGGATGCAGGTATCCTTGCATAAGGGTGGGATTTCTCCAATTTTTTTTATGAGAGAAATGGTGCATCCCGACCTATATCAAATATCTAGAGTTTGAACCTTGGAAGGTGTGTGGTCCCTAATGTTTTTGTGAACATTGACTTGGTCAATGTATTGGCAGGGAGATATGATTCAGAATCTAGGGTAATTTTGAACAACAAAGATGGTGTTTTAATGAGACTTGATAGGAGATACATCTGTGAGGTTTTCAACTCGAATATGGCAGCAAATGTCCCTATTGATTTCAACTCCCTATGCAAAAAATATGGGAGGGACAAACACAGTTACAAAATATTTTGGCTCCCACATCATAGAATTAAGGGTCCAAGCAAGAGCTTGGTTAAATTCTCTAGGGAAGAGGTGGAACCTTTTGATATGGATTTGTTTGAAGATTATTTTGTCAAGACCTATTATGCATTGTGCTAGGTCTTAAGAGTTGATGTAAAAACACAAATGCCAGCACATTTAATGATGATAGTTGCTGATGTGCAGCATAGAGATCTAAATAGAGAGTTTGACTATGCTACATTTATTTACAATGGTATACACAAAGAGCTAATGCACATTAAGAGTGATGACAGGATAGTTCATTTCAAGTGGTATTCTTTGCTGTCATCTTTTCTAGTATAGTGGAAGGAAAATCTAGAGTGCTCCACTGCAATTAAAATATCATGATGCTCAAGGGGTTCCACTACCAATTTAGGGACTCACATTTGGGATATGAATTGTCAGACTTCAAATTGTGTGGTATTTGAAGAATTATTTGTGGAGGTTGTCTTGAGGAATTTGGGATTCCCAACCAAAAGACCATCTGAGAAGGTAATGGATTTCCTAAAGCCAAAGGATAGAACACCTCAGACAGGAATTAATCATAATTGGGCTGATTGGTTTCTTCATTCCAATACCACAATTATTAGAGTGTAAGGTGCCCCAATGCAACCAAATATCCTGCCAGAGTAAATGTCAAGAGGTCAATTTTCTATCATCAATTTGATAGAGCAGAAGATGTTATAAGGAATTGTGCTTAAGATGCAGAGGTGAAGGCAAGGAAAAATAAATTGTGCCTCTTTCTTAGAGGTGAGGAATAAAGGAAAAGGGCTAATCCTACTTACCAAGGACTGTATAAGGAGATTGAAGACCTTGTTCTATGGATTCAAACCATGTTGAACAATGCTGCCATCAAACAATGTTGAACAATGTTGCCATCAAACCATCTTAAACAATGCTGCCATCCTTGTTCCAAGAGCTCCCACACTGTAATGTCCCCGAATATTTGGTTTGAGCCTTGGACATTTTTGAACAAATCCCTTTATGGCTCAATCAAATTTTATTTGGCTAGGTAGGCTTGGGAATTAATTTTCCATAATTTCTTAGTATTTTATGTGGCGCCAAAATATTTTTATGATTTTTCTCAGATGTTGAGCGGCCCTTTTTGAGGATTAAAGAGGGGAAAAATTAATAAAATAATAATATTTTAACCCATGAAGTGGTGCCCCCCAATTGGAAATTAAAAAAAAAAAAGAAAAGCATTCAAATTTTAAAAGTGACTTTGGGTGCCCAAAGTGAAATTGAGAGGCGGTGGCCTATTAGGGAGGGAAAAATGAATTTTAATAAAGAAAATACAAGCCTTGGTCGGCCAGCTTGAGTAGAAGGCAAATTTAATGTATAAATATAAGTTTTTGTGAGTCATTTGGGGATGATTGGACTTGTTATTTTATTCCTTTTGGACTGCACTATTGAGCAGCATATTCAAGGACGAAAACCCTTGAGAATAAAGGGTGAGTTGGACAAAAACTCAATCTCATCTTGGGAAGACTTCATAATGGACGTCTACTTGTACTTCATTGGCACCATTTGAAAAAGAGGAGCAGATTGCAAATCAGATTTGGAGATCCTTCTTGGAGGCAATCCTTGGGCGTGAATTGATCATCATTGGATTGGGAATTGTCCTTGTTTGTAGCGCCACTCATTGGAGGTGGAGCAATCAGCATTGGAGGCGATTTGGTGGTCCTTGTGCTTGATTTAGTTGCAGATCTGGAGCAGCAGAGGAGCAGGCCCGATTCGCCCATCATTGGAGGTGATTTCTCTTGGTGGATTGTTGACAATTTGCCTAGGGTTTAACCCTACTCTTAAGTGCCACCTTTGGGAGAGATGTTCATGGATGTTTGTTGGCTTTTGTGGAGAATTTGACATCATTCTTTGGAGCAGCAGACAATTCAGACCTGAGTGCATCCTTGGGACTGGATTTCCATTCTATTTTGAGGATTGAAGGCCTAGGGTTTCAAGCCCTAGTTGGAGCGCAACCCTTGGAGATCTTTCCTATCATTTTCTAAGGTCATTTTGCATACTTTTTGGCATCTCTGCATAGTTGGAGTAGTTCGCCCAGCTAGGGCATATTTGGAGCAGCATTTCCTATGCATTTTGATATGTATTTTGGACCTGATTTGTAATAGCAGATTTCTGGGCATGTTTGGCATGTTTTCCCATGGTATTTGATGCATTTTCAGACTTCATATTTCTGATATATAACAGCAGACTTCTGTGGTTGGTTTTTCTATCATTTGGCAACATTTTTTGTAATCACCCCAACCTCTTGGGCCAAGATTATTAACGATTGCCCAAGTTTGACAATGTGATTTGTCAAACTATTCTAATGATCTAACTTGAAAACTTTTGTATACTGACATTGCCTTTTGTGATATATATATATATATATATATGTGTGTGTGTGTGTGTGTGTGTGTGTGTTACACAGGGACGCGTCCCCCCCTCCAAACCCTATGTCCCCGTCCCCTGTGGCGTTTCGGGGACGGGGGGATGGCAGGGGCGTCCCCCAGGCGTCCCCCCAATTTTTGAAAACTGGGAAACGCGTCCCCAAAAAGGGGGACGGCTGGAAAATAAAAGGGGATGCCTAGGCGTCCCCGAAACGGCTAGGGGACGGCTAGAAGTCCCCCAACCGTATCGGGGACGCCCAGGAGTCCCCCTTTTGTCAAAGTAAAAAAATCTTTTAATTTTTGACAAATTAAATAAAAATTGCTTAATAATATTAAATATTTCATCATATTTGATAAAAAAAACAATTTTTAATTGCTTGTAAGTTAATTATATTATGAAATAAAATAAAATTCGTGATAATTAATAAATAATAAATATTAAATATTATTATATTTCATTAAATAAAAATTTGATAAAACATTTAATTTTTAAGCATAACTATTTAATATTATTGTCAAATTAAAAAAAAATTACGAGTAATAAAATGAATTTTTAAACAAACTATTATTTAGTTTAAATTTAAAATAATAAAATAATAAAATTAAATTAAAATAAGCATAACTATTTAAAATTTTAATATTATTGTAAAATTATGTAATGTCCCCTATCGAGCATGATCTTCTCGGATGACCGTTGGCCTATTCAGGAGACCCGTAGGCTAGTGGAAGAGTAAAATTAGGGTTTCCTATTTTTGAGGATGTCCTTGCTCGAAGTTGGTGGTTCCAATGGCGGATTCTTTCTGGGTTTTCAGAGAGCTTCGCAGTGGTATGTTAGTCTCGGCTTTCTGAGCATTTCCAGGAATTTACTATTTTTAGTAAATTCTATTTTTGGCAGTAAACAGGTTGGTCTCAGGCAGTTGACTTTCCCCTCCAGTTGACTCAAGTGGCGTATTCAGTTTCGGGCTTCAGAATGCAGTTTGGGAGTGATGAGCTTATTTCACTTAAAAATAACATTATAATTTTAATGTTATTTTATCACCTTGGCCTAGTCAAATAACTTAATGTTATTTTAAAAGGTGGACTTGAAGGGTGGCGCCATCATTGAGGTTATATTAAAATTATATTGAATTTATCAAAGTCAAAACTAAACCTTAAGGAGGACGCATTTATTTAAGTGAGAAATTTAATGAAGTCAAAATTAAAGATGCTTGGAAAAGGACGCCATTTCTTGGAATTAGGGTTTTGACTTTGGAAAAGAAGTTAGGGTTTCAAGGAAGGTTAACAGAAGCTTATAAAAGACAGCCTTGGGTTCTCAATTCATCATCTTTGGACTATAGTACTGTTATGCTGCCGGATTGGCTCTGGGTTTGCTTCGAGGAATGAAGGCCTCCTAGCTCGGGCATCGCTTCTTGTTTGCAAGACAACAACTAGTGGTGATTCAGTCTATTTGTGAGTTGCATTTAGTTTGTGCATCATATTCAGCTTGTTGCATTGTTAGATTCATCGTTATTGTAATACCTATTCTTCCTTCAGTTCTTGTTGTAATAGATAAATCTCCGCCCTATGGTAGCTACTCTCCCAGTCTGGGTTAGCAAGCACATTCTGGGTGTTGAGTGTTTTCAGCTTTCAGCATTTCTCTTTCAAGCATTGTTATTGTAATCACTCCGTCATATGGTCGCCCCTCACTCCGCATTGGATTGGGTAGCACATACTTGACGTTGAGTTCCCTTTCAGCATTTAGAGTAGAAGACCCTCTGACCATATGCTCGCCATCATCGGCGCCATTCTTGGTTAGAGTTACTTTGCATAAGCACTTTGTTTCAGATCCTCTGACCAATGCTCACACCTTGCCCACATCGGGATCCTGGTGTACATACTGGTTAGAGTTGCTTCAGTACGTTTTGGTTTATCATCTAACCTTAACGGGTACTTTGATTGTAATGTTGTAATTTGAAATTTGTGAAAAACGAAAAATTGGCTCGGAATATTTCAAATTAAATAAAATTACGTAATAATAAAATTGATTTTTAAACAAACTATTATTTTAAAAATAAAATAAAATTAAAAAAATATTACAAGTAATAAAATTAATTTTTAAACAAACTATTATTTAGTTTAAATTTAAAATAATAAAATAAAATTAAAATAAGCATAACTAATAAACTATTTAATATTATTGTAAAATTAAATAAAAAATTACGAATACTAAAATTGATTTTTAAACAAACTATTATTTTTAAAATAATAAAATTAAATTAAACTCAAATATAATGAAATATAAAATATTTAACTAAAACAATGTTCGATAAAATTAAAATATTAAATACTAAATAAATTATAACATTGCGTCTTTATTTTCGCCGCTCAACTGAAGGCTAAAAATTAAAATAATAAAATCGAAATCAAGAGACTTTTAAGTTTTAATTTTAAACTTTTATACAAAGTTTTTTAACTTTGCATGACACGGCACGGCTAGGGTAAAGGAAATACGCCGACAGAGGAGCGCCCAGGAAACATTGCCAACAAAGGAGCCCAGGAGAAAATACGCAGCATAGAATGGAGCTGACGCGGTGAAGGAAAATACGCAGCACAAGAGCCGAAGTGTTAGACTCACAAGTGCGCGCATGTTGCATAAATTTTGGGCCTGTTAAGATGTTTTTTTCCATTTTGTTGCTCCTGCAACTGTGTGCACAGGTATTTTACTATTTCATTGTTCTGTTTTTAGTTTTATGTTTAGCCTTTTAAAAAAATTATTTTATTTTTGAATTTTGAAGACTTAACTCTTAAGTTTTTGTTATAATTTTTTTTTTAAATGTATTATATTTTTTTACAACTTTCAGATTTTAAAACCCCTACAAAATGGACAACAATAGTGATGAAAGTATGAATGAGGGCAATGAAAATGAAGTTGAAGAAATGCAAACAAACCCTTCTCAATCTGAAAATACAAACTCAGCTTCTATTGGAAGTACTCAAGACCATTTTAAATGCCCCTAATCTGATCTTCAAAAATTTGCAAAAGGCCCTTTCAACCCCAAAATACCAGTGCTTCAATTTGCCACCAATTTAACTATGGGTAAAACATCGGGGGGCAGCAGGCATTGGCTTTGTCATATTTGTAAAACTGATTATAAAGGGAGCTATACTAGAGTTCGAACCCATCTATTGGGTGAGAGTGGACATGGGGTTCGAGTTTGTGAAGATATAACATTGGAGCAGCAGGTTTTGATGGCAAAATTGATTGGAGTGCGTGAGGACAAAATCATGGGTACTACTCACAGTAAGAAACGAGCATCTCGTGATTTCCGTGACTATTCCAATGTATCAGTTGGAGAGAGTTGTGAAAAAGGGAAGAGGAGGGCAGGTGAAAAAAATACAGTGATGGGGTTAATGAATGTGCAAAAACATGAGCAAGCCGATGATTTAGTGGCCAAATTTTTTTATGCCCATGCTGTTCCATTTCATTTGGCAAGGTAACCTTATTTCAAAGATATGTTGAGAGATGCACAAGCAATTGGACCCTCTTATGCCCCCCTGGAGAACTTAGATTGCGTACCTCCCTCCTTGACAAACAATATTCAAAGGTGAACATATTGATGGAGGAGATGAGACAAACATGGATTAGGACTGGCTATTCCATTGTCATGGATGGGTGGACTAATATTCGGCATCGGCCTCTCATTAATATTATTGTTACATGCCCTGCTGGTTCATACTTTCTTAGAGCTATTGATTGTTCTAGGAAACATAAGGATGCTGATTTCAAGTTTGCCATTTTGAAGGAGGCCATAGAGGAAGTTGGATCTTCTAATATTGTGCAAGTTGTGATAGATTCAGCCCGTGTTTGCAAGCTAGCTGGTTTGATGATTGAGAGTGCTTATAAACATATTTTTTGGACTCCATGTTGCGTACATGCCTTGAATAATGCTTTGAAAGACATTAGAAAAATAGATTGGGTGAAAGTAACAGTGGCCGAAGCTAGAAACATACAAATGTTTGTATGTAATCATCAAACTTCACTTGCACTATTTCGGTCTTGTTCAAAGAAAGAATTCCTCAAACCAGTTGAGACGAGATATGCTAGCTATTTTATATTGTTGGAGAGGATGTTGGAGGTGCAAGATGCTCTACAATCCATGGTGGTTTGTGGAGAGTGGAAAAAGTGGGCGCAATCAAAGACAGAAGAAGGGAAGGTGGTGAGAGAAAGGGTGCTTAATGACAGTTGGTGGTCAAATATCAGGTAAGAAAAATTATTTGAGTATGTACTTACTACTTTGATTTACTTTTTATTTTTTAGTTTTTAATATTTTATTTTAGAAATTTTATTTTCATTATTAGTGCTAACAGTGTTCATGTCATAATGTTGCTTGCATATATATTTGCAATATCATATCACCTATTGTGAGGGTAATCAGGTATGCGGATACAGACTCTCCTAGCCTTGGAGAGATTTCTGAGACTTTTGATAGCATGCTTGATGAAATGAAGAAAGCAATTCGTGACAAGGATTCTGGATTGCAATTCTATGAAGAGCATATTAGGCCTATTGTCACAAAGAGCCGGAATACAATGAACACCCATCTTCATATGGCTGCCTATGCTCTTAATCCAAAATGGTATGCACTTAGACCTGGTTGAATACTTCCTTCTAAGGATGATGAGGTAATGGAGGGGCTTATGGCAGCCCTTCATAAAATGTATAGCACTGAGGAGGCAACCATACTTTGAGAGCAGTGGCATCAATTTTCCGATCTTCAAGGACCTACATTCAGCAAACCAGAGGCCAAGACAGATAGAGCCACTATTGCACAAAAAAACCGCATTGGATGGTGGAAGTTTCATGGGAAGGACACACCAGAGTTGAAGCTACTTGCTATTCGTTTACTCTCACAGATTGCTAGTTCCTTTGCTGCAGAGAGGAATTGGTCCACCTATGGCTTCATCTACTCAATTAAGAGGAATAGGCTTTGTTAGCGTAAAAACTAACACCTCTGGAGTGCAGGTTTGTACGGACAGCTATGCACACTACGTAATGAGTGCTCTTCAAATTAGGAGGGGAAGCTCCCTCGTTGTGCTGGAATGCATGGAAAAGAAAAGTAATCTAAGCCCATCTTTTTGTTCTCAACTGGAAGAGGTTAAGAAAACCAAACGTTGCA
>VDFB02139925.1:49875-221598 GCA_007258455.2 Sequoia sempervirens | reverse complement strand
ATTCCAGGCTACATTCTACCAGCGATTTCTTTTAAGAGACCAAAGTGCAAAAAGTGGAAAAATTTGACAAGCACTTTCTCAAAAATCATGGAACTTAGAAATGTTTCGTCTAAAGGTACAAGATCACGTAGGGTACCTCTACAATAACCTATCTTATTTTTTTCATATCTCCAATCCATTTTCCTGTGGTGATAAGATTTTACATGTTGCAAAAAGTGTCAAATGCATGTAGTATAAAGTTGCAAGGTGACATAATTTTCATTTTATTTTTCGTGCGACCAAATAGACTATTCCAACACATTGGAGGTGGATAGGTTTATGCTATGCAAGGTCCTATTTCACACCCCAACATGCCAGATCGTTCTAGACTACATTGATCCAATGACTTCTTAATAGCTATAAGTGTGAAAAAGTGGCAAACTTTGATGAGATATTTCTCAGAAACCATGGAACTTATAACCATTTTTGTCTAAAGGTACTAGGTCTGGTAGGGTCCCTCTACAAAAACCTCTCTTTGTTGATGGAAAAAAATGTCAAATGTATTGAAGAGAAAGTTGTAAGGTGGCGTAATTTTTATTTTGTTTGTTGTGCAACCAAACTAATAGTTCCAACACATCTAGGTGGGTAGGTTTATGCTAGGTGAGGTCCTGTTTCTCACCCCAACATGCCAGAATGTTCCAAGCTACATTGTAGCGATGATTTCTCTTAAGAGACCGAAGTGCAAAAATGTGGCAAAATTTGACAAGCTCTTTCTTGGAAATCGTGACACTTAGAAATGTTATGTTTGAAGTTAAATGATCATGTAGGGTCCCTCTACAATAAATTCTCTCAGTATTTCATATCTATAATCCATTTACCCGTGGTGACAAGTTTTCAATTGATGGAAAAAGTGTCAAATGCATGTAGTCTAAAGTTGCAAGGTGGCATAATTTTTGCCCTGTTCTTTATGCAACCAAAATGATCATTCCAACACATCTAGGTGGGAAGGTTTATGGTAGGAAAGGTCCTTTTTTGCACCCCAACATGCTAGAATGTTCCAGGATACATTCTATTGATGATTTCTCTTAAGAGACAAAAGTGCAAAAAAATGGAAAACTTTGATGAGCACTTTCTTGGAAACCATGGCACTTAGAAATGTTTTAGCTAAAGGTAAAAGATCATGTAGGGTCCCTCTACAACAACCTCTCTCAGTTTTTCATATCTCCAATCCATTTTCTTGTGGTGACAAGATTTCACATGTTGCAAAAAGCATCAGTTGCATGCAGTCTAAATTTGCAAGGTGACATAATTTTTGATCTATTTGTCATGTGACCAAATTGATAGTTTCAACACATCAAAGTGGGTAGGTTTATAATAGGAAAGGTTCTGTTTTGCACCCCGACATGTTGAATTGTTTCAAGCTACATTGTATCAATGACTTCTTAAGAGCTCTAAGTGTGAAAAAGTGGTAAACTTTGATGAGATCTATCTTGAAAACCATGACACTTAAAACCATTATGTCTAAAGGTATTGGGTCATGTAGGGTCCCTCTATAATAACCTCTATCAATTTTTCATATCTCTAATCCATTTTCCTATGTTGATAACTTTTGAGCTGATTGAAAAAGTGTCAAATGCATTGAAGAGAGAGTTGCAAGGTGGCATAAATTTTATTTTGTTTATTGTGTGACCAAACTGATATTTCCAACATGTTTGGGTGGGTAGGTTTATGGTAGGAAAGGTCTTGTTTCACACCCTAGCATGCTAGAACATTCTAGGCTACATTGTAGTGATGATTTCTCTTAAGAGACCAAAGTGCGAAAAAGTGGCAAACTTTGATGAGATCTTTCTCAAAAACCATGGAACTTATAAATTTTTTGTATGATGGTACAAGATCATGTAGGGTCCCTATATAATAATCTCTCTTATTTTTTCATAGCTCCAAATTGTTTTCCTATGATGACAATTTTTTAGTTGTTGGAAAAAGCATCATATGCATGCAATCAAAAGTTGCAGGGTGGCATAATTTTTGTTATATTTGTCATGCAACCAAACCAATAGTTTCAACACGTCCAAGTGGGTAGGTTTATGGTATGCAAGGTCCTATTTTGCACCCCAACATGCCAAATCATTCTAGGCTACATTGTATCAACAAATTCTTAAGAGCTCTAAGTGCGAAAAAGTAACAAACTTTGACGAGTTCTTTCTCGAAAACCATGAAACTTACAACAATTCTATCTAAATGTATTGGGTCATGTAGGGTACCTCTATAATAACTCTCTCAAATTTTCATATCTCTAATCCATTTGCCCATGGTGACAACTTTTCAATTGATGGAAAAAACATCAAATGCATTAAAGAGAAAGTTGCAAGGTGGCGTAAATTTGGTTATGTTCATTGTGCGATCAAACCAACAGTTCCAACACATTTAGGTGGGTAGGTTTATGTTAGGAAAGGTCATATTTCACACCCCAAAATGTCGAAATGTTCTAGGCTACATTGTAGTGGTGATTTCTCTTAAGAGACCAAAGTGTGAAAAAGTGGCAAACTTTGACAAACTATTTATCAAAAATCGTGGCACTTAGAAATTTTTTTTTGAAGGTACAAGATCAGATGGGAGTTGTTAATATGAGTGTGAAATTTTCTAAGAATTTTGGCGGGATACTTTCCAATGAAATGGTATACTTTGTTGGTACAAGCTAAATTTACATTTTCCAACTCAATGAATTGATCTATTGGTAAGACCTTTGTTTAGATTATACATAGAATATCCCCCAAATGTGTCACAAACTTATTGAAGATGCCTAAAGGAGAGTGCATAGAAATAGATGTAGATGAGTTAATATAACACATGCAATGAGTGCATTCACAAGTGAATTGACCATTCAAGAAGAATACTAGTAAGTATAATGCAAGTGTGAATTAGCACATTGGAGAAAAGACTCACTCAAAAAGAGATTTTTTCATGGTACATTTGAGGAGGTAAAGATTATGTAGAAGAACATATGATTAGTTGAAGCTCTAAAGAGGATTGAACTTTGTAGAGTGTTACACAATTTTTTGAGAATGTGTATATGAGATTAAAGTACTAGAAGGTTTGAACATCTCACTAGTGTTCAATGTAGTTGATCTAAATAATTACCATGGATTTGATGATGTGGAGAGTAATATCACATTATCTTTGAAATCTAATTGGAGTTAGCAAGTTCTTGAGAGGCCTACATATGAAATCAAATAGATTTTTTAATTTTGAGTGAATGATTAAGCAAAGAACTTGGAAGAAAAATTATAAGGAATCTCTAGTTTGATGGAAAGGGAGGGGAATTGAGGGGGTTCCTAAAGAAATGAGAAAATTGAAGTGGTAATCACAACCTCCCTCACTTCCTAAATTCTAAACACCATGTTCAAAACTATATTACTTGAAATGTTGATATAATGAACATCTAAAAATCAAACATTCTTACACCACCATAAAATTTATTTAACATAAAATCTTATTGAATATATATTTATTGTTAAACTATTAGATTTTACAGCTCTCTATTGAATTTTCAAACATCAACCTACATCAATATGTTTCTAATAGCTTGAGTTAAAGATTTTTATTTCAAAGACATCTTTGCCCCGCTCTTCTTTCTAATTATCAATCATTGGATCAATATTTATCTACACTATTAGTTTTCATGCTATTCTTTTAGAAGATTCCTAACTCAGATTATTCAAGGCTTGCAACGTCACTACTTTAATGTTTTCTGATTACTTCTCTGACGAGTATATTTTGAAACTTGTCGAGATAGTGGGCACACCACTAATCTCAACTGGTACTCTTAAAACCAATCATTTGTATACTGCAATGGCCGCGTTTATATGAAATGTATGTTTATTTAGAAAAAATAGCCTGTCGAGCATGGAAGACGTAAAATACCAAGATCTACTACGTAAAAACCAGATACTTACTCTCCAACAAAAGAAAATCTATTTCCATCCAGCTATGGATCAAGGGAGCGATAAAATCTGATATTTTGGAACTCTGAATTGAAGAGATATCATTGTAAAGTCACGTTCTTATATCAAATAGCAACTTAGAATTGAGATAGTATCTAAACCAACGAAATGATAGGAAGCAAGGATGTGTATAGATTCACATGCCATCAAGTACAAGGTTTCACTATTGCACATGGATGGTCTAATGGATTGTTTAAGTGGGGCACACTACTTTTGCATTGTTTAAGGGGCACACTTCTTTTCCAATATAGAGCTTGAAAGTGACTATCCTCAAATCAAAATTTACAAAGAATATGAGTGGAAGATAACTTTCAAAACCAAGGATGAATTCCATTAATGGTTGTCCATGCCCTTTAAAATTACTAAAGTGGAAGATAACTTTCAAAATCAAGGATGAATTGCATTAATGGTTGTCCATGCCCTTTAAAATTACTAATGTGTCAAGTACTTTTCTAAGAATAATGAATGGAAATTTGAAATATTTAGTAGATAAGTTTGTTGTTATTTGTTTAAATGATATTTTGGTATTTAGAAATTCTAGAGATGAAAATGTTTATAATATATTTTACCACAATTTAAAAAAGATAAGTTTTGTATAAATTTGAAGAAGTGCAGTTTTATGTTAATGGAACTAGTATACTTAGGATGTGTGATATCTCAAAGTGATTTGAAAATGGACTAGGACTAGGTGAGGGGAATTGTTGAGTGTTCAATGGCATTATATTTAAGAAGTTAGAAGATTTCATGACCTTGAAATATTTCACTAGAAGCTCATCAAGATCTTTAGTGGGATGTATGCACCACTAACACATTACATGTAGAAGGATGTATTTGAATGAACAATTGTATAAGCAAGATTTTGAAATTGCTAAAGAAGAAATTGATAGGGGCCCTTGCATTGGTGCTTCTAATTTTTTAGAAGGTTTTCTAAGTGGATTGCAATGCTATTGGTGTTGTCTTAAGTCAAGAAGGAAAATCTATTGCTGATTTTAGTGAAAATTTAATTGAATCCAAGAAAAATATTAAGTTTCTAACAAAAAGATTTATGCAATTGTCCAAGCTTTGTAAATGTAGATGAATCATTTGTTACCAATAGAGCTTGTTTTATATACTAATCTTTAGGAATTGAGGCTTCATCAAAAATCAAACAAAGAAAAAATAAGACATGTAATGTAGCTAGAGTACTTGTAGGTTTTTTATTTTATTCTGAAGTATAGAGCTAGTGTAACAAATAATGTGGTAGATTCCTTGACCAAGAGGCATACATTATTTACCTTTATAGTATATAATTATTCAATATGGAGATTATGAGAGTTCTATACATTGTAGATCCATGCTATGTAGAAGCATGAAAGAGTTGTGGAACCCTAGCTTGAAGGTAAGGTTCTTTTGATGATTATTTTTTGTAAGAAGGATATTTGTTTAGAAGAAGGAAATTGTGTATGTTGTAAAGTTCCATTAGAAATAATCTCATTAGGGAACTACATAGTGGAGGACTAGGGGGAAAGTTTAGTCTAGGTAAGACTTTGGCTATTCTTGCAATAAAATATCAAAATACTTATTAAGAAATACAAAATTTGTTAGATTGCAAATGGTGTTGCCTAGAATAGTAGTGTGTATAATTCGTTGCCTATTCTAGAGAAGCCTTGGGAATAACTTTTTTTTATGAATTTCATCCTTCAACTACAATGAACTTAAAAGAGTAATGGTTGAGTCTTTGAAGTGGTTGACAGGTTTTAGAAATGGTGCATTTCATTCCTTGTCAAAATGAGAATGATGCTTTTGAGGTTGTAGATATGTTCTTCAAGGAACACATGAGAATATAGGGATTTTCATAGAGAATCTCCTTAGATAGATATACTATGTTCTCGAGTCATTCTTAGTGTGCATTACATAAGAGCATACATACCATCTACAAACAAATGGTTAAATAGAGGCTGTTAATATGAGTTTGGTAAACTTCCGAAGAAGTTTGGTGGAATACATGTACCAATGCAATGGTATACTTTGTTGGTACAAAATACTTTTGTATTTAAGAACTCAATGAATTGATTTATTGGTAATAACTTTGTTTAGATTGTACATAGAATATCTCCCAAATGCGTCACAAATTTGTTGAAGATTCCTATAGAAGAGTGCGTTGAGATAGATGTAGATGACTCAGTATAACACATGCAACAAGTGCATGCACAAGTGAATAAACCATTCAAGAGGAAAACTAGTAAGTATAATGCAAGTATTATTGAGCACATTACATAAAAGACTTACTCAAAAAGTGAATTTATCATGACACATTTGAGGAGGCAAAGATTCCGTACAAGAACATATGATAAGTTGAGGCTCTAAAGATGATTGATCTTTGTAGAGCATTACACATAATTTTTTAGAATGTGTATGAGATTAAACTACTAGAAGGTTTGGACATCTCACTAATGTTTGGTATTATTGATATAAATAATTACTATGGAGTTGAAGATGTGTAGAGGGATATGACATCATCTTTGTAACCAATTTGGAGTTGACAAGTTCTTGAGATGTCTATGGATGAAACCAAATAGATTTTGAGTGAATGGTTAAGCAAAGAACAATGAAGAAAAATATAAGGAATCTCTAGTTTAATGGAAAAAGCCCTAGGGGACTTGAGGATGATACCTAGATTTCTAAAGAAGAAGTGAGATTATTGAGATGGTCATCACAACCTCCTTCACTTCTTTAGTTCTAAACACCATGTTAAAACTATATTACTTAAAATATTGATGTAGTAAACATCTAGGAATCAAACAATCTAACACCACCATAAAATTTAGTTAATTTTTTTTTTTAATACATATTTATCTCTATTGAATTTTCAAACCTCAACCTACATCAATATGTTTCTAATACCTTGAGTTAAAGATTTTTATTTCAAAAAAATCTTTGCCCCGCTCTTCTTTCTAATTATCAATCATTGGATCGATATTTATCTACATTGTTAGTTTTCATGCTATTCTTTTAGAAGCTTCCTAACTAAGATTACCCAAGCACTGCAACGTCACTACTTTTAAATATTTTGATTATTTTTCCAATGAGCAAATTTTGAAATTTGTCGAGATAGTGGGCACATCACTGATCTCAACTGGTACTCTTAAAGGCAATCATTTGTATACTGCAATGGCCGCATTAATATAAAATGCATGTTTATTTCGAGAAAAGTAGGCTGACAAGCATGGAAGACGTCACTAAAATACCTAAGATCTACTTTGATGGCGTCCATAAACTGAAAAAATCAGAAATTTACTCTAAAAAAAAAATCTATTTCCATTGAGCTATGGGTTAATGGAGAGATAAAATTGATATTTTGGGCGATTTTGACAGAATAGATATCCATCGTTTTCTATTTTAAATTGAAGAAATATCAATACAGTTCATATCCTAATAGATATCTATCTTTTCCAATTCTGAATTGAAAAAATATCAATACAGTTCATATTCCAATATTAAATACAAAATAATCTCGTAGATGATATAAAATCCTTCATTCATTAAAAATGTCACTACAATTCATGTCCCAATATCAAACAACAAAATAATCTCGCAAATGATATAAAATCCTCCATAATATGAGCAATAGCAGTCTACGCTGCACATGTATCTGGCAATGGTAAAATCAACTAATCTACTCAGAATGCACACATCACAGTCCAAATCCAACAAGTGCACAACTTTCTGTCTCTATCAGGAAACAGCAAAAGTAAAAAACAAAAAAATCTTACCTGTGCATTTTGTTTGGCCATCGTTATCAAAAATCCTTAAGATATGTGCTGTTTCTATTCTGACCGTGATCCTCCACTTGTACAGATATATCCCAGTCATTTCACCCATCCATACTCACAAAGTCTTCCACATTTTCGGTGGGTTGGAGACCTGCTTGATAGTTGATTCCATCTTAATAATGGAGTTGCCTAAAGTGGCTCAAATTTCCAGACCAATGGACGGTCTACATGCACTCCAAGCTCAAATATAGTACTCCATAATCATGGAGTGAATGTAGATCCTTGTCTTGAGGCTTTTGCCAAGGATATCAATAATCAACAATAATGATAACGAAAGTTGATCCTTTTATCTGTTGGTACTGGCCAAAGGTAATATCTGTCATATTGAACTGTGTGCACCACTGCCAGCACATTAGTTCTAATGCTGGTACCATGTGCCCTTCATAGCTTTTTTATTGAGATTAATCTTAAGACTCCTTTTGTAATGTAGAAATGACCCTACAGTAGTAAACCAGAGGCCATTGTCTTCACCGTACTTAATCACAAATGGCCCATTTGGATTCTTCTGCCTTTTTCAGCAGCAAAAATGTGGTCATAAAGTTTATTTTACTTATGTGTAACATCACATCAAAGATTGGACTGTGGAAATAATGCTGAACAGAATTGGCATCCATAGGCCTTGTAAAACCATACGACAAGGAGAAGAAACAAGCATATAAGTTAGAGATTTGTGAACAGTAGCTTTCATATAATGGTTCTTGTGTTTGGAGGAGTTTATAGAGTAGATACCTTAAGTCAATGTGTTTGTTTTTTATATAAGTGAAAGTAGGCAGTCACTTTTTTAATGGTTCAAGTAAAAATATAAGGTCACAAAAGGAGATTTGAAAGGAGATTTGTGATCTCCTAGTACAATGCATTGGTGAGGGCACAAAGTGTTGGACAGAATAGTACAGCAAAGATTTCAATTTTCATGATAACAACAATTTCATACTTTAACTAATGCATTATGACAACAACAATGATGTCATGTTTTAACCAGTACAGTATGTCATGAATCACAATTTGGAATATTATTTTAGTTGAAATTTTTATATTTTAAATTTTAAGTTAGAATATCTTTTATAGAATAACAGATAATCTGAAAATAGATTTTTTTACATTTATAAAACACAAGTTTTTCTATATCACTATTTACTAGCACTTGTTTTCCGATGACTCGATAGTGGTTTGCAGATGCGAGACTTGTTTCAGGCTCAAATCTCACACTATATGTAACCTACTGGCTAATAAAATAAAGGTCCATGAAAAATATTTTAAAATTGCACAATTGAATCTCAATAAATCATCACATAACTTTATGTAATATGAAAACATATCTTATAAAATTCATTTATAATTTTCACATTTATTCTTTGACAAATTATAATTTTAAATTAAAAATTTGAAAAACAATTCAATGATCAAATCAACATAAAAATTATATAATAAACAAAGATGATTGTCAAATTGTACACCTAACATAAAATCTAACCAAACCTTGCCTCAAAACATAATTTTGATCGCCATAATTTCGTAAAGTTTACATAAGAATAGACTAGACTTTATGCTTTCCATTTCATCTAATCTTCTCCAATAGTAAGGTTTCTATGATTCAACTAATAATCATTAAAAAGTTAATTATTATTAGAAATCACTATTTTCCACACTTCATGCCAAAATAATAATATCTTATCTTCATATTTAAATCGTGCATATGCTATAGTATTTGATAATCATTTTTAAGTTTAATTATGAAATATCATCATTTTCCACACTTTGTGTCTAATAATATCTTATCTAGGCAATATTTAAATGCCGTAATAGTTGATGATGATTAAAAATTTATTATTAAATATCATGATTTCCCACACTTTATGCCATAGTATTAGATAAGGTTAACCAAAGTTGGCACAACATCATTTGAGCAAAGTGCCAAAAACTTTGGTGCACATTACACGGTATGTATCCTTTCAAAGACCTAATGCTAAACTTCAAGTCTCTTCATAAGTGACTTGATTGATTTCATAAGTGACAAATGTCCACTAATCAAGCAAATCTTGTCTCTAATAGAAAAAGACTGAAGTTCAATGTACACTTTGTTATTCTTGTCACATCTTAATATCTTTATAGAGTATTAAGATATATATGTGAATTCTTGAATGTCCCATCTTCCAAAGTTTGGGCTTATAATTGTGGCATCTTACACAATCATGCCACACTTTAAATAATAGAAATGACAAAGGCATCATTACTCATGTCGTACTTAGTTGGCCAAATGTGAAGGGATTAATGCCTTAGTGTAAATAAGGAATAATATTTTATTATCTTTATTGTAAGACTCTAGAAGTAACTAGAATATATAAAGATGTTATATTCTTTTATGTTAACAACTCGAATATCTAAAACTTATTATTTGGTGAGAGTATGCATATATATGTAAAGATTAAAATTAATCTACTGGGGAAAAAGATTAAAATTGATGTAAAAGTTATTATTTGTTGCGAGTGTGTATATATTCTCATTAATTAATGTAGATAGGCTACAGTGAAAAAGTTTTTTGATTAAATTGTGTATAATTTATTTTCTAGATAGATATATTTAAGATAATTAGATATTATGAAATTCTTTAATGTTTTTTTTTTTTTTGATAAAAGAGATAAATTCCTATAATATATTGATAATAAAAGAGAAATTACAGTTTTTGATATGAGAATCATTAGATTTTCATAATTTAATGATTTTTTTAAATTAAATTGTGTAAAAATGATTATTTGATGTTTTAGATCACCCTTTGTAATCCATCATTAGGAATAAACACTTTGTGATTCATCATTAGGAATAAACAAGCTCTATAAAATAATTAATGAACCTTTTCTTATTCTTAGTGATGGAGCACAAAGTGTGATCTAAAACATCGAATAATTGTGTTAATGCACAGTTTAATATAGAATATTTTTTACTAAATTATGAACTTTGATTCAATCTAATAGTTTTGATAGTGTATATATATATTAAACATATCTATCTAGAAAATATTGAAAAATATTTTTAAACTATTTTAAATAAGAATTATTTTACTTTACTATTATTTCACCATATAGTCTATGGAAATTAGAGTATTCTTATAAAGATTCCATAGCAAATACAACTATTGTAGCAAAGGTATTTAGAATAAGGATACCTCTTCTTCTCAAGGTTCATCACCTAGATACAAGTCCCCAGGTCATGGTTCAAGTTTTAAATTTGTGATAGTGTTTATGATAATGTAGATACTACTTCAATGCATAATATTAGTCATATCTTCATCCTTAGCCTTTCAAAAAATGATTGTAGGTTTCATCCTAGGAGAAGGTCAAGATTCTTATCCACTCTAAAAGATACCCATTCTAGTGTTTGGAGCAAGTATGAATGTAAGTGATTGAACTTGTCAAAAAGCTTTTGCTACAAATGGACTAACTAGATGATTCAACTACTTTTGGTCTAGCCTTCCTAATCTACAAAAATAGATTTTGATACTTTGTAACCCACCATGAAAGGTAAGTTAAAGATTTACCCTTAAGCATGAGTTTTATTTTGGTGTTACCATTTCTCCATGCTCAAACCTTGGCATCCTACTTTCAATCCCTAATGCAGGGCATCACTTCCATTTTGTCTCAATTTTGGTTTTGTTCCTTTCTTGCATAAAGGTAGCTTAGTTTTATTTTCGTATAATCTGCTTTTAATGTGTTGTTTAGTTTCTTGGTTGATTCTATTGGAAAATCGACAATTGCAAGTATGTAGTCCTTATTATAAGCTTCCCAAAAAGTATAATTTTAAATAAATTTAATTTTCTTATTATATTTATTTTTTATTTCTTGTGAGTGTAGGTTTTTCATTGAAAATCAAGCTCTCTGTTCCACATAGGTGGAAAAATAACATATTATCATTTTTTTTTTGAAAAATATTAGTGCACTAGATATTGAAGTCCTTGATCCAGAAAAAAATAACTTAATTTTGATACATACGAAAACATTTATGTTGTATAGAGTCCGCCTATGTCTGAATTGTAATTGGTTTGAATTTGAAATTTGATTAAGAAAAAAATAATCAATAAAATACTATGAAACCAAATGAAAGCACTAGATATTATAGTTACAAATCTAAATTTGAAAAATTTAGAATTTTATCCTTCATGAAAAAAAAGTTATGTTGTATACAGTGAGCATCACTCCTTAAAAATGGTGTTTATTGAAAAAACTAGTTTTTGAAGGAGATGGAAAAAAAAGTGCAATCTGATTCCAAAAATTTTGAAAAAAAAAAAAAGAATCTACAGGAAATATGTCACAAATCACTAGTTTGCATCATCTTCAAATTCCTCATGATTTAGCTGCTATAGGTGCCTGAAAGTGAAGATTTAGTTAGAAAAAATTAATTCAATGTCCAGTTTGGGCAAAAATTGTAAACCAGTATTGTGGGATCACCCGTCAATGAGAAAATAAAACTCTTCCAATTCAATTTTCCCCTTTCATTGTTTGTGTAAGTTCACTGTAGGTCGATTGCAAAACAATTTGTAGTTTTATTCTTCTCACCGCTAACTGTGAATGAACAAAGTTCTATTTTATTATCTTACTTTAATCTTGAACTGCCATAAGTTTGTGTGAGGTTGTTTTAAGGCGTTCCATCATTTGGTATCATATTTTGAAGTGATTGGGCATTGGTGAGTAGTCATAATTCCTCCAAGGAGAATGGGAATAGGAGGAGCCTGAGGAAAAGGTAGAAGAGACTATGGTGAGGGAGTTCCTGAGATGATGCAACATCTGATTGCAAGAATGGAAGCCCTAGAGAGGGCATAAAGAAAAGGGACCCTGAAGGAGGGTGCAAGTGATGAAGAGGAAGAACAACAAAGAGAAGATAATGAGGAAGGAGAAGGGGAGCCACAAGAAGGATTTGAGGAAAGACTGCTGAGGATAGTCATGAATGTGGGTTCTAAATCGAAAGTAGAGGTGTCAACCTATGTAGGAAGCCTCAATGGTGAAGATTTGATTGATTGGATCAATGACTTGGATACATATTTTGAATATGAGGGTGTGGCAAAGGAACAAAGAAAGAAGTTTTCCTCCATCAGATTGAAGGGCCATGCTGCCATGTGGTGGGACTTTTTTGAAACTAGGAGAAGAAGGAAGAATAAGGAGAAGATCAACTCTTGGGATTGCATGGTGGCCAAGTTGAAGGCCAAATTCCTTCCAAGTGATTATCAAATTAATCTCTTTAAGAGATTGCAAAATTTGAAGTAGAAATATATGTTTGTGAAAGACTATACAGAGGAATTCTGCAAGTTGGTAATTAGATCAAGGGATGGTGAGGAAGATATGGAGAAAATAGCTCGATATGTGAATGGTCTCAAGTACAGTTTACAAGATGAAATAAGCCTTATGTCCCTAAAAGCCTAGAAGAGGCTTATCAACTTTCCTTAAAGGTAGAAGAGAAGTTGCAAAGGAAGCAAAGTCAAGAAGAGAAGAAGAGAGGAAGAGGTTTTAGAGGAAGGGGATAGCAACCAAGTAGGGGGTAGCAACATCATCAAGGAGAAGAGGCTGGAAGTTCAAGTGGGATAGCCAATAATGATAGAGGTGGTTATCAAGGAAAAGGAGAAAGGTCTTATGGCAGGGGTGGCTCACAAGGTAGAGGTAGAGGATTTGCTAGAAAATGTTTTAAGTGCAACCAATATGAACACAAGATTTGGGAATACTTTGAATCATCTCAAGGAGGACATTCAAAATTTGAGAGGAGTAATCATATTGTACATGCTGATCAAGAGAGTGTGGGGTCACCAGTACACCACAAGGATGAACCAGAATCAGGTGAGTCCTTATTGCTCAAGAGGGTGTTATTAAAGCCGCAAAAAGAAAGTCAAGATCCAATTCAATGGAGAGCATTGTTCAAAACCAAGTGTAAGTCATAAGGTAAATGTTGTACACTCATTATAGATAGTGGTAGCACATATAATATTGTTACAGCTGAAATGGTAGAAAAGTTAAATCTAAAAAGGATTAAACACCCCTCTCCATACAAGGTGTCTTTGTTACAAAAAGGTCATCAAATATTGGTTAGTGAGTAGGCCTATGTTGATTTCCATATTGGGAGCTATAAAGATAGTGTTTTATGTGATGTAATGCCAATGGATGTGTGCCATGTTTTGCTTGGAAGACCATAGCAATTTGATAGGAATGTGGTGCATGATGGATGGGAGAATACATATACCATTGAAAAGGATGGAGAGAAGCATACCTTGCTGCCCATAAGAGAGAAAGAGGAGGACAACAACAGTAGCAACATTAGTAAGGTAATGGTGGTAAGTGGTAAAAAATTTCTTCATGATTTGAAAGAAGAGGAAGTAGGGGTTGCTTTGGTTCTTAAACCTAGATGTGTAATGACTTCTACAAGACTTGATGATTTTCCTATTGAAGTAAAAGATATTTTGAATGAGAATATGGATATTGTTGCATCTAATTTTCCTAATGAATTGCCTCCTATGAGAAACATTAGCCATCTTGTGGATTTGATTCCAGGAGCTATCCTTCCAAACAAGCCTGCTTATAGGTTAAAACCTATGGAAAATGAGATAAGGAAGCAAGTGGAGGACCTCTTGAAGAAGAGTTTGATAAGGGAAAGCCTAAGTCCTTGTGTTGTTCCCATAGTACTACTTGTGCCAAAGAAAGGAGGAGAATGGTGTATGTGTACTGATTCAATGGATATTAATAAGATTACTATAAGATATAGGTTTCCTATACCTAGGATAGAGGATCTAATGGATTGTTTGAGTGGATCTATGTATTTTTACAAGATAGATTTGAAAAGAGGCTATCATCAAATAAGAATCATATCGATGGATGAATAAAAGACAACCTTTAAGACTAGTGATGGGTTGTATGAATGGCTAGTTATGCCTTGTGGATTGTCCAATGCCTCTAGTACTTTTATGAGACTAATGAATGAGGTTTTGAAACCATTCCTTGGTAAATTTGTGATTGTATATTTGGATGACATTTTTGTGTTTATTAGGTCCAAAGAGGAGCATATAGAACATTTGAGGCAGGTTTTGAGGAGGCTACATGAAGAGAAATTGTTGATCAATCTGAAAAAGTGTGTGTTTATGCAAACCGAATTGATTTATTTGGGCTTTGTGGTGTCAAAGGTGGGTTTGCAGATGGACAAAGAAAAGACACAAGCTATCCTTGATTGGACAACACTTAAAAGTGTAATGGAGGTAAGGAGCTTTCATGGGCTCGCAAGTTTTTATAGAAAATTTATTAGAGATTTCAGTCATGTGGTAGCACCTATTCTTGAAACTATAAAGGGGAATAAGAGGCCATTTGTATGGACTAGGAAGGCTAAAGATAGTTTTAAATTTTTGAAACAAAAGGTGAGTGAGCAACCCATTCTTGCTTTGCCTAATTTTGAGAAGGTGTTTCAAGTAGAATGTGATGCTAGTGGGTTGGCTATTGGGGCAGTCCTAAGTCAAGACGGTAAACCAGTATTTTTCTTTAGTGAGAAACTCAATGATGAAAAAAAGAAGTATTCTTCTTATGATTTGGAATTATACGCTTTGGTTCAAGATATAAAAAATGGAGACATTATTTACTGCCTAAAGAATTCATTGCATACACAGATAACCATGCTTTGCAGTTTATCAATAACCAACACAAATCAAATCAATGACATGCCAAGTGGGTTGAGTATCTTTAGATTTTTAATTTTGTTTTGAAACATAAGAGTGGCCAAATGAATAAAGTTGTTGATTCTCTAAGTAGGAAGAATTTTTTGTTATGTGAAATACAAACTAACAGTGTGGGGTTTGAAAGTTTGAAGGAATTGTATGTAGAGGATGCAAATTTTAAAGAGGCATTTGTAGCCTGCCATGATCCTATCTGCAAAAACAGAGAGCCATGGATGAATTACATGATTCAAGAAGGTTTTTTGTTCAAGGGGAACAAGTTGTGTATCGATAGAGGCTCCATAAGAGATAATTTGTTGTAGAAGAAGCATTGTGGTAGTCTTGTTGGTCACTTTGGATAGGATAAGACTTATCTACAATTGAGCACTCATTATTATTGGCCAAAGATGCAAATAGATGTGAAGAGGTATGTAAAAAGGTGCATAATTTTTCAACATGCTAAAGGAAGAAGTCAAAATGGACTTTATCAGCCATTACTAGTTCCAACCAGGCCTTGGGACATCGTGAGTATGGATTTTGTTTTGGGTTTGCCTTGTACACAAAGAGGAAATGATTCAATCTTTGTTGTGGTAGATAGAATTTTGAAAATGGTGCATTTCATACCTTGTAAGAAGACTAGTGATGCCACTAACATTGCTAATTTGTTCTTTAAATAAGTTGTAAGGTTGCATGGTATTCCAAGAACCATAAGTTTTGATAGGGACACTAAGTTTGTTGGTCATTTTTGGAGGGCCCTATGGAAGAAATTGGGCACAAATTTGAATTTTAGTTCTTCTTATCATCCACAAATGGATGGTCAAATTGAGGTTGTGAATAGAATCCTTGGTAATTTGTTAAGGTGTCTTGTTGGTGGTTCACCCAAAAATTGGAATTTGATGTTGGCACAGGCTGGATTTGCCTATAATGATTCTCCAAATAAAAGTAAAGGTTTAAGCCATTTCTCTGTGATGTATGGAATGCACCCATGAGGTGTGTTTGAACTTATAGATCTTGTTGGAATGGAGAAGAGGAGTGAAGATGGAGAGGATTTTGTTCAAGTCATTCATGACATTCAAGAAAGGGTGAAACAAAACATAAAAGCTAGCAATCTACAACACAAGAAGTATGTTGATCAAAAGCGGAGGCAATTGCAATTTAAGATTAGAGACCTTGTATTGGCTCACCTTTGGAAGGAGAGATTTCCTATTGGTACATACAATAAACTAAAGATGAAAAAGATTGGCCCCTGCCAAATACTTAGGAAGTTCTTTGCCAATGCATATGAGATTTCCCTGCTTGTAGATTTGAATATATCTCCTATTTCAATGTGGCATATTTGTATCCATATAAGGTGGGTATATAAGTGGATGGAACTGAAGCAACAATTTCATCTCTTGAAGAACAATCTGGAACAGTCTCTACTCCATTGCAGATAGAATGCATTTTGGACAAGCAGTTATTGAAGAAGACCCATAAGCATGAGTACTTTAAGTATCTTTTCAAGTGGAGCAATTGTCCCATTGAAGATGCTTCTTGGTTCATAGAATATGAGATCAATTAGAGGGGTCATTTAGTTACAGACCTCATTAGCAGGAGCTCATGAAATTTTTTCCTACCTGGGGAGTTTGATGCAGGGCATCGCTTTCATTTTGTTGGTTTTGTTCCTTTCTTGCAGTTTGGTAGCTTAGTTTTGTTTTTGCATAATCTTCTTTTAATGTTTTGTTTAGTTTCTTGGTTGATTCTGTTGGAAAATTGACAGTTGCAAGTTTGTTACATTGACAGTTAGCATAGAGGGTGTTGTTGGTTGTCGATAGTTTGAAGGGAACCAAGTATTTTTGGAGAGCAACATGCCAAAACAGAGGTTTGCTCATTGTTGAAGGGGAAACATAGGTTTGTGTTTGTGAAGAGACATACCATCAAGTGTTCTAAAGATTTGATGGAAGCATCAATTCTTTGAGCGGGGTGATCCCACAATAGTGGTTTACAATTTTTGGCCAAATTGAACACTGAAATATTTTTTTTTAACTAAATCTTCACTTTCGGGAACCTATAGTGGCTAAACTGTGAGGAATTTGAAGATGATGCAAACTAGAGTTTCATGAAATTTTGTCTGTAGATTCTAAATATATTTTTTTCAAAATTTTTGGAATCAGATTGCACTTATTTTTCCATCTCCCTCGAAAACTAGTTTTTTCAAACAAAATTTTTAAAAAGTGACACCGTATACATAATTTTTTTTTTTCCATGAAGGATAAAATTCTAATTCTTTCAAATTGAAATGTTTAACTCTGATATCTAGTGCTTCCACTTGGTTAGATAGCTTTTTATTGAATATTTTTTCTTTAATCAAGTTTCAAGTCAAACCAATTACAATTTAGACATAGCACAACCGTATAACATGTAACTTTTTTGTATGTATCAAAATTCAAATTTTTTGTTGGATCAAGGACTTCAATATTTGGTGCACTCATATTTCTAATTTTTTTATAATCTGCTATTTTTCCACATGTGTAGAACAAAGAGCTTGATTTTTGGTGAAAAACCTACATTCACAAGAAATAAGAAATAAATATAATAATAAAATTAAATTTATTTAAAATTATACTTTTTGGGAATCTTATAATAAGGACTACATACTTACAAAAATAAATTTTAAATGAATTCATTTGATCCCCCAAAAGGTAAATCAAAAGTGGTTTTTTATCAGCATTTTGACAAGTGTAAAGGAGACTCTGTTATAGGTATGGTTTAAAACTAGAGGGGTTCTATCCAAGGGGGTTTGATCTAAGGTAGTTTGATCAAACCCTCTTCAATTCAAATGATTTAAATGGAACTTTTTAAGGCTTAAATCATTATATTTTCTAAAATTATGTGATTTTAGTAAAAATCAGAATCTCCTAGAAATTGTAAACCAACTTTGTGGGATCACCTAGTGGCTAGGAGAAAGGTAGAAGTTTTGGGTTGTGTCGACAGGGCAATGTAACTATCTGGCCTGTGAAGACCAAATGCAATGTGACATGTATGCCTCTATAATATATTTTGAATGTTATAACCGAGATCAATTGTTTGAGCCATCAGTGCCAATGAGAAAATACAACTCTTCCAATTTAGTTTTCCCCTGTCATTATTTGTGTAAGATCACTATAGGTCAATTACAAAACAATATGTAGTTTTAGTCTTTTGTCGCTAACTGTGAATGAACAAAGTTCTATTTATCATCTTACTTTAATCCTGAACTGCCATAAGTTTGTGTGAGGTTGTTTTAAGGTGTTCCATCAATCCCTCTACTAAATCTTTCAATATTTTCTTGTTTCAAAATTTCAGGTCCAAATTTATTGTTTTTTTTTGGGATTAACCCATATATTAAAGCTATTAGCAACTCTTTGGGAAGCTTCTTGGTGATAGATACAAACGATTTTGATTTCACTCATACAAATTTTTCTTTGATTTAAATATCTCAAAAGATCTTCTTATAGACATTACTCCAAAAACTTGATCAATGTTGGAATCAATCTTTGGATTATGAGGGTTTTCCTTTTTATTTTCATAGGTGTTATATAATAGGTCATGTTATTGCAGAATGCACTAATTATAAGCACAAATTGGATTTTCATATTTTTTCGTTGAAATATGTTCTTGCATGCCAATTTATTGTTGAAGACCCATTGGAGGATTCATAGTCCTCATTTCAGCTCATCTAGGGATTGAATGAGTTGTCCAAGTGCACATGTAAATCATTGGAACCTCCATTAGAGTAGAAGCCATCTTAATCAATTAAGAAAAAGTAAAAAAATCCTTTATAGAAGGAAAGACTACAAATAAAATACTCCTCATTAGATGATGGGTCTCTACCCTCCTTTATGACACTTGATGATGGAAGTGATAAAATTATGTAGACTAAATTATGTAGAAAAGGAAGAAAGATCATCTCAAAAAATATTGGGATATATATGTTCCTTCATTTTCATGTCAAATGGATGTAAATGATATATAAATTATATAATTTATTACTATTAGACCATATTTTATTATTTAAACGATATGTCATAATATTTTTTGATTTTATATTTTTATCTATTTTTTATTAATTATCATTATTCTAATTAAATTTGTCTCATTTCTTTTGGGTTGTAACAAGATAATGGACTTAGATATGACAAATTCGAAGGTATTAGCATCTAGAATTTAAATGAACAAAAGAAACAAAAATGATAAAACATATCACAAAGAGGAAATTGAAATTTAACTGAAACATATTTTAAAAATTACCCTTCTTTTCACATGAACAAGTGGCTTATACAAATTTTATTTTAAAATATATTAAAAATTCATAATTCCTTTGGAGAGTTTTTACAACGGAGTATATTTTTGCTTCGATTAATCAAGTAAATAAGGCTTACTTTAGATTATATAATTGAGTAGATAAAGATAAAAATGACTTTGAAAAGACTAATATAGAGTAGAGAAGGCCATTAACTCTCTAAAATTTGAATTGTCTTGTCTACTAGATAATTCATATATTTGATGTTTATTTATTATTGTTTTTAAGAGTTTAATTTGTTTTGATTATATGGAAAAAATAGGTTTTGAAGGGACCCGAAACCCTTTACATCACATTACATCAAAATGCTGCTATGAATAAGAATAATCAATAAAGCATAAGCAACAACCAACATCCAAAAACCAACACCCAAACAATAGGAAAGCAAAGCAGAGAAAACAACACAGACACAAAAATCACTTTAGATTCTTCAGGGTATTGGATACCTCAATCTCCTGATTATAGCACAGGTTAACCATATCCATCAACTCTTATTTTTATTCTTCAAACTTATTCCTTAGACCCCCCCTCATTCTATTGCTTGGGCCTTTAGCTTCCTCTTTGACATTCTTCTTACCCTTCCCCTTGAAAGTCTGATCCTTCTCAAGCCTGTTAGTAAAGTGCATTTGATCCTCAAGGAGCTGACTAATTTTTCCAAAGAGAACCTTGAGAGAGTTCACACTATTCTTGACAAAACTATGAATAATATGTAGGATATTTTTTATATCCTCATTCGTTTCCTCCAATACACCATGATGACTTTCACACTAGGCTTTGAAATAAAAAAATGAGTATTCCAAATCCACCAACCTCTCAATGAGCAGGTTCGAGGAAGACCCCTTCAGTTGGTTAGACATGTTCTCCTTCAAGCCCTTAATTTTAATGTTGACTTTGTTGAATTCCTGCAACACCCCTTTAGCAAGTAGCACCAGACCTAGCCATGTCCAACAACTCATACATGGTAGTGTTATCATCATCCAGATAAGAAAAATCCTCAAATAGGGGATTAATATTTGGCTTCCCAAGGTCTGGGTTCTCACCCACATCCTCTTGCACATCCCTTTCCCCCAAAGCATCCTCACTACTCAAATCCCCATCAACGTCCACATGTGGAGGAGTCTGCTGAGTAGGGGAATCCTCAACATTAATGGCATTATCAGCAATGACCTTTACCTATTCTAGAACCACATTCTCCCCTTCCCACCACCTTTAGACCCTGACCTATGCAAAGAGTTAAATATTTTAGAATGGTTTAATTAATATGATAATTGTTAATGTAAGGAAATGAGTTTAAAATAAATAATTAATATATAGTTTTTTTTTTCTTTTATAAAATTTATATAAATCATATATATGGAAAATGCATATCATTTTTTTTCTTTCAATATCATTTTGACTTGATGTTTAGGATGCATACTTTTAGAATATAATTTTCTATTTTTCTCAAATAAAAACATCCTTGATCCAATTTACACTAGTTTTTCAATCTCAAACTAGATTGAAACTATAATTATGTCCCCTAGGTTGGATCATAGGCGCAATTTAGCATCCCTCTTTTCTTAAAATTTAAATCTATAATTTGTATGGCTAATAATAATGGGATTATGTCATTAAGCATTGACATGAGTGCCAAAAATTTTGAATTACACATCTAGGGTTGTGTATATAAAGGCATCATCTGAGGAGACTTGCACACAATTGGATATCATTTCACAAAGTATTGAAAAAACATGATTTTCCCTCATTTTCCAAGAACTAAACATTAATACCCATCTACTAGCATTAAAAATTAATAATAAAAAATAATCAAGTAATCAAAATTCATCATCAAGACACACTCCAAAGACATTAATGCACAATCATTCATTAGTTTGCATTGAGCTTCAACAAGATATCAATGATCAAATCAACAACATCCATTGTCACTCTTTATCTCTTACAACTACTATCGATTAACTTGCTATTAGGCCCTACTAAGACATAAGGAAGTATGAAAATTTAATCCTCACATGGTAAGTTCCAAGTGTGCTCGTAAGCACCACCAAATTTCCATAATTATATTATAGTGTAGAAAAATGTAGCCCTTTACATTTTCACACTTGTTTGGGCCCTCCTTGCTAAAATTGGGCTTCTTTATGCCTTATTTGGTCCTATTTTGCATCCACAAGCCTTAATTCATGCATCTTTCCAAGGATAATCCAAACACATATCAAGTATCCAATCATAATTTAATGTTTTTGGTTTGTATGACCCAAATTTAGTGATCTGGGACTCATACACCACCTTGGGCGTATGGGGCCCACCTAAGTTTCAGGGCCTAAACCTGAATTTAACATAAAACTAAACACTTCTTGAAATTTGTGTCTCAAGCTTAACCTACCAGGACTCATATGCCCCAGCTGGTGTATGAGTCTCGCTTAGCTTGGACCTAATTTTGAATCAATTCTTGGTGGGATTTTATTAAGATCCTAGATTTAATGTTAGCTTGTAGTGTTGTAATTTTGGGAAATTTGGCATAAACAAGTATAAATACAAGGTTATTTCACATATTTTCTGCTAGCAATTTTCATGAGCAAGTATGATCTAAGCATTCAAGCATTCTAGAAATTCAAGAGCATTCAAGAGTGATTATCAATCATTTTGGAGCATTATTCAAGAATCAAGCATCATGTCAAATTCATGATGCATCATGTTTGTTTTTGAGCTAACAAATTTGTGATGTAGAGTTTTATGATTCAAGCAACCATTCAACTCAAGATCCATATCCTTCAAGCAAGATTCAAGATCCACATTCATACTAGCCATTACATACAAGATTGCATCCTTTTGTTCAAGGGTTTGGTGAGTTGTAACATATCATATTTGTTCATTCATCATTCCTTCATTCTATTTGATTTCATTTCAAGGTTTGATTACCAAAACAGGGTTTGACCAAGGCAAACCCCTATCCACTAACAAAACAACATTTTTCCCTCTCTTTGGTGTGTGATTTGTAGATTTAGGTTGAAGATCTATTAAAGAGCAAGATTAGAGAAAGGTTGTCAAGTTGTCAAAGTTGTCATTTATATTGCAAGATCACGGAAAGTCACCTACAGGTTGCAATTCAGTGTTTTAGACTTGGAGATTTGATAGGAGAGAAGCTACAAGAGATCATTATAGGATATCAAAGTTTCAGATTAAACCAAATACTAGGACTGAATCGCCACTTGTGGCATATGAGTCCTAGTATATCAAATTTCAAGGTTTTTATGTAGATCCTAGTTTAGCAATTCCAGATTTTGGTTTCAGTCCAAAACCCTAAATAGGGATTAAATCGCCCCTAATGGTGTATGAGTCCTAGTGTGCATTAAAAGCCAATATTTTTGGGATTTCAGACCATCCTTCAAGCCTCTTCAGTTTCTAGGTGAACCTTTGTTTATCTCCAATTTATTGTTATGATTTATGTTCATTTTCTAGGTCATGATATAACTTAAGTTTTGCATGTATCATTGCATTTCTTGTCTTTCCAAGCCTTTGTTGGTGGTGAATCCCCTTTTAGTCTTTAATCACACCTCTAAGACACCTTATTTCAGATCTCTTTCCCTCATTTCTATCCCTAGATTGAGATCTCTAAGGTTTCCTTGAATGAAACTTGGAGAAATTTGGTGGTTCTATCTCCCAAACATAGAGTGACTATTTTTGACATTTCATATATAAACAAGCTTTGTAGGTGTTAAAGGTTCAATTCTAGTTAGGATGAAAACACACCAACCTAGATAAAATCAAAGTCCTATTTAAGATCAAATTGTCATGATTACATGTTAAACACTTACATTTTGAAATTTCAATCATCACAACCCACTAATCCAAAATATTATTTTAAGTTTATGTCAAAATATCATGCCAATCAAAATATATCTTTCATTGATTTTAAAAAAATATAATCATGATTCCATCTTTGTTTTTAACACATTTAATTATAGTATCAATCTACACACTCAAATCTTATATCTAACATTTAATTTTAATAATTAATTTATTCATTTATTGACACTAGATATTTAGAGCATTTTGTTTTCTTTCATCAATAAATAACTCTAAACTATTCCTTGAAATGTATTTTAAAGATCATTAAGGAATATAATTTACTTTGAAAGGAAATGGAAAAGATATTATCACTAGAAACTCTCTTAAAATATGTGTAGTCATCGATGCTTCCACTTATAGTACCTCAAAATATTTTAACATGAGCTTATATTGCTATTAAATTTTTTGATACTTTGTAATATGAATTAATATTTGATTAATAATATTATATTTAATGATGACTTTTAAAAAAAAAAAAAATTATTAATGAATGTAATTTTTTATGTGTTACATTTATAATAAAAATAAAAAATTATATTATATATGAAATTAAGTTCAATATGAGAAATCATAATATAGTGAGAGAATTTGTGAGATCACACATACATCATATATTGAATTTGAAAAAATAGATTGTTTGATGTCATGACATAATATTTGATAATTTGTAATTTTTATATAAATTATCCTTGTTACTTTTTTAGTCAATGAACATAGTAATCTTGTTCTTTAGTGTTATGCTTGTGTCTAGTGGGTTTGCTTGATTAGAGATCTTGAATTTGTATGTCATCCTCTCATTATAAGTTGAATCTCCATGATGATATGTGGGGTCTTGAACATGGTTGGAAATGTAATGTTTATCAAGATCTAATAAATATTTGTTAAATTAAAAAAAAAAAGATTTAGAGGAACTACTATTCCCTTACTTCATCATGTAGATTTTTTTCTTTACATATGGGTATGTGCAGGATCATGATGGACCAAAAAGTGGCAATATGATGGGTATATATAGGGTATGTGGATGACGACTTTTTTTTTACCCAAAGTTGATGAAACGAAAAGGGTTTTTAAAGGAGATTCTTAGCTTTCCACCAATACAAATTATGCTTTCTTTTGAATTTAATAAACAATTATTATTTTTTTCTATTTAAATTATGACTAAAGTTCTAATTGATAGAATGATTGAAGAACATCTATAGCTTTCAAACGGTATCACATTTTTTGAATTTGTAACATGCATCACAATCTATGCTTTGCATAATATAGGATTAAAAAAAGAAAAATTGAATTTCATAAAGTTTTGACCAAGTTAAGGTGGTCAGACATATGAGTTTTTATATTTTTTAAAAGTTGTAATAAAAAATTCATAATTAATTATTTACTTGGAAAAAAATTACAAAAAAATATGCATCACATCAAGACATGAGTCCTCTACCTATATATAAAATCTTATAAAGAAATATTATCATTTTATTGTGGTTAGGATGGTTAGACAGACACCTACTTATTTTTTCCCTGAAATTTAAGTACTACTACATTGAAATTTCAAATTTTCACCAAATAGATTTTCATTTTTTAAAAATAAACCTATTATTTTAGAAACTTAATTCAATTTTCTACAAATTCTATTCTTACACATTTTTGAAATAATATAGATAACTTATTCAAATTTTTACGTCAAGTTGCCTAATTTTGATTTTTCTAATTTTTTTGCCACTTAAGGGCCTATTTTTTCCATGATGATCCTACACATGCCCATATAACACCTAGTGTTTTCCATATGATTGAAATAAAATTATTATTGTGTATTTCATCATTATTACTTTTCAAGTAAGATGTAAATCAAGTCAATAATTAGATAATAAATTATTAAGGTATAAGGAACATTTGAATATATTTTTTGGATATTATTACTCCAAAAGGGCTCAAATCCATCAAACATTCCTCTTAATATCTTTTTATTAAGACTTATTTCATCTAAGAAAAAATTGGAATGTTTCATCTTTTTATAAATAAGGGAAAATACATTTACTATTTGAACATCATTCAAGGAAACTTTTTAGTTATATTAATGAGATTGATTTATTTTAAGAGAATAATTACGTTTTGTACATTTTTTTGTGTTTATATGAATTACAAGACTATTTGTGCTATATGCATATCAAGAGGGTTCTTTGCTATTTTATTTTGGAGCAAACATACTCTTCTTCAATTTGTTCATCTAAATACATCAACAAGAAACTATCCTACCTTAATTCCTTATAATTTCATCACATTTATCCAAAGGGTTTTAAATCAAGCCATGAAGGTTTTAATGGCCCTAGTTGAAGCTTTTTCTTCTTTTCTCCACCATGTAAGGATTTAGAATTTCAAACATCACAAGTTTTATTCATGCTTGAGATATTTTTGAAATGTTTAATTCTTTAAAATGACCTTTTCCTTGGCCATTAAATTTACCACAAAATTTATTAAGAATATATTTCAATTTTTTTAATAATATTAATCAATATCACATGAGTTGACTATTAATTTCTAAATAGATTTATTTGTGTAAATAGGAGATTAATAATTAATTCACATGTAATTAATTAATAAGTATAAAAATTTATAATAAGAAAAAATTGCATATCCATCTTACTATGACAAGTTATCATATATGAATGCAATATGTATATCAAAATCTATGGATTGTTCTAGAACATGGATAGAAATATATATTGTCCATATTTAATAAATAAATAGTAAAATAAAATGTGTCAACTCCAAAAATTAGTTAAGATAATATCACGATCATTTGATTATAATACATTTTAAGAATCTTGACTTTGATGCACTTAGCCTAACAAATGTAGGTCAATCCCACAAATTCCTCTTAAGAATCTCTAACTATTTTGGGTCATACCAATAAGTATTGGAAAAATATTCTCTAATTAACATAGGTCAAGTCCAAAGTATCCTTGTAAGATCCTTTTGAATTATTATGTGTTTGGTCTATAAGCATCCTCATATATGATCCTCTCTAACTAGTATGGGTTACATCCACAAAATATTCTCTAATTAACATAGGTCAAGTCCAAAGTATCCTTGTAAGATTCTTTTGAATTATTATGTGTTTGGTCTATAAGCATCCTCATATATGATCCTCTCTAATTAGTATGGGTTACATCCACATGATCTAGTGAGAGACTTTCTAAATTTAGAACTCTCCTAAGTGATATTAAAAAACATAGCTAGGTTACTAGACCATAATTAACCTTGCATATGTTCTATAATATCTCATATTATTGACCCTTTTGACTTATTATTATTTTATTTGTCTATCTATAATTAAAGATGGATTAATAATAATTGGTTTAATATTATTCTTATGGTAGATATTATTACTTCACTTGAATGTCTTAAGTGTTTACAATCATCAAATGACATATTGAATATTTGAGTGAAAGATATTGAGCAACTATCTTCATATAATGTGCATCTATAAGTTGGATGAATGGTGTGGGTATGATATTAATTGATTAATGTATTATTATTGAATTAAATTAATTTTTCTAAGAAAATATAGTAAAGTATGTTAAATTGTAGTATCTTATGAACAAGTATTGGAGAAAGACAAAACTAGGTCTAGGTCATTTAGTGTATATAGGCAATAGCTTTGTTCAATAAATTAAATAAAATGATTATAATACTTTGAAATAAATAGTAATTAGATTTATTTATATTCAATAAATATTAATTGTTAAATAAAATTGACTTAGAAATTATAGAGATTTACTTCATTGTGTATAATTTTAATTATGAATAAATTTAAAATTTAAATAAACTAAAAAATATATTATTTTATTATTATAATGAAAAGAAAAATATAATTTTAATTTAGATAGAGGATAATTATTGGAAATATAGGAATATATTAATTAAACATTTTTATTTTTTATTTAGAGATTATTAATGGATTGAAATTTTATATTTAATTATAGATTCTTTGACAATTGAATAAATCTATTACATTTTCTTTAATTGGGATTTTTTATTAAAGAACAAAGTGAATGGATCCTAGTATTTATTGGTTATTAAATCATATAGAACCTTAGAGAATATCACATACAATTTTTCAACAATAACATTGAGAAAAAGTGGAAAAGATTTGTTTACAAATTTTGAAGAAGTTTTTCAAGAATGTTAGATTAAGGGTAAATAGCACCAAGTTCATTTCAATAAGCATTGAGATATTCCATATTCTTCATAGAATAATCATAGGAATGGCATTTTTAATTGGATTAGAATATATTTATATTTATAGTCAAAATTATTTATACAAATCATATACATTTTTTTAATGAGATAAGAGAACTATGCATTTATTCACATTCATGTTATAGTTGTTAGGTTTATGAAAACATACAAGACACAAGATCAAAAAAGAAAAAGAAAACCTTATACTCACAAGAGTTGTAAATAATGATTTTATATTTCCTCAAAAAGAAAGAACTTACAAAATGAACCTCAAGAGATATAATACAATGAAGGAGAGTGCTTATAAGAGAAAATCCTAAAAGAGAAAGGGATTAGATCATGAAAAGTGTCAACATCACATGTGATGAGACAAAATGATATAATAATAGCTCAATCTAATGAAATAAAAAAACACTCCTAACTTTAGCTTAAGTGCATAAAGTGAAATCAACCTAATAATCAATTAAAGATTAATTAATTATTAGCTAATGAATGATTATTATAATACCCACCATTAAGTGAAAAATGAGAGTAGATTAAAACCCTAAAAAATAAAATGCATAAAAAATAAAGAATGCATGAATGGGTCCCAACAAGAAAGGGTTGATGAGGTACCCATGTATAAACAATATAATTTTCACAACTGGAGAAAAGGAGAAAACCTCATGGGAAAAACTCCTCTCCAAAAGAGAGAAAGGTGAATGAAGGATTAAGAAGCCTCCAAAATAATGTCCTAAAAATAATAGGAACATGAAGAACATCATTGAAGCATGATGTGGTTGTAAACAATTGTTGAATGATGATTGCCATCTAGTGCTAAAATGAAGAACCTCCTTTGAAACATATGATGATTAGAATCAAGAAGACAATAATCTAAATGAGCGCCCCAAAATGATACTACTCGAATCAAATGGAAAATAAAGGTAAACACCTAGGAGTCAAAGATACAAATGGCACATGAATTTGCATGAGTGACTCCAACAACACTACTCAACCATGCAAGATGCAAGTTAAAAATATAGGTATCAATCGTCTAAAGAACATTGATCAAGTGAAAATGGAAGACAACCTCCAAAAAAGGAAATGAAAGAGCGTCCATATGGTAAATTATCCATCTCACCAAAATGCATGGGTAACCAACCATTGCATCTTCATAGTACATAGGAACAAAAAATAGATACATATTTCACTAAAAAATGAAACCAAGGAAGAATTAGCACCAACAGTAGAAACCCCCCATAATGCTAACAAGGGGGAGCCATGACAAGTCCACTAAAACTATGTGTCATCAAGAAGTGGATGAAGGAGAATCAAGAACATCTAAACGTACACGTGAAAGTACCTACAACTGAAAAAGGGTGAGAAAAAAAGGTACACATGTATGAGGCAAGAATCATAAGTATTTGATGCTATCATGGAAGGGACACTAACTTGATAAAGGTGTGATGGAAAAAAAAGGCCTACACAACCCCCCATGACACTTTATAATATAGTGTTCAAGTATAAATGACACAAAAAGATGTGCAAAATTCCCCAAAAGCAAGTATAAAAGTGACACTTTATCTCAGTACATCTACAAAAGAGAAAGTGCTTACAAAACATGTCTACAATGCTCAAATAGGAAAAAATGTTAGGAATACATGTAGAACAACAAAAAAAAACTCATTCCATGTAAATAGAAAGTTTCTAGGAGCTAAAACATCCAAGTAATTCATAAAAAAATGTGAAAACACAAAAAACTAAATAAAATGTACCTTGAGAAAATTCTAGAAAAAATGCATGGATAGTTGTGAAGAGATTTGAAATAACTTTCCAATGCCACTAGAATCATGAAAAACAAAGAAATTGGTAAAAATTTGTGAGCTCGGGAGTGAAAGCAACACATCTGAATTTGGCATATTATAGAATGTACCAATAACAAACAATGGTAATAAGACCCACACCACTGGAAATTACAAAGAATTAACTTTTTGATGATATCTTGTTAACTTGTAAAATTTCAATCCGTACACAAAAAGTTATTCCTCCCAAAAAAGTTTCCCAATTAAGGTATTAGGGAAAAAGAGGCCCCCCAAGGGTTGGGCATTAGTCACCTATGTGACCTTCAGTCAAAACTAGGGTTAGAAATACCTTGCTAGCTCACTATTTGTGGAGGGACAGTCGAGTGGCGAGGGGTGGTTGAGTTGTTGGTTGCTTTACAACTGCTAGCAGCAGTGTCACTGTCGTTGCAGTCTACAGGCCGCAATAGTCACCTATGGTCATTCCACTATATATAGAAACAACACTATAAAAGACATTGCACTATGTATAGTTTTTATTTTTATTTTTAAAAGTTGTACAGTATAGTCGTAAAGGCCCCTATAAAAAATGCCTCTAAATCTATCATCAACAAAATAGGGAAAATTTAGTCAAAATTTGTCTATTTGTCCTCTTGAATGAAATGGTGAGGTTTGTTTAACTCAAAATCATACCAAAAAGTGTTGAAGCCCAAAACCTACAAAAAAACATGAATATTCTAGATTTCACTTCTATAACCCTAGTTGAGAAAAAAAACCCTAAAAAATGGAGAAGGGATTTGTAAAATCCATGCTTTGATACCATGTTAGATTTGTGAAAACACATAAAATGCATTATTAAATAGAAAACAAGAATACCTTCCATGCACAAGAGTTGAAAAAAATGATTTTCTATTTCCTCAAAAAGAAAGAACTTACAAGATGAACCTCAAGAGAGATAATACAATGAAGGAGAGTGCTTATAAGAGAAAACCCTAAATGAGAAATGGATTAGATCATGACAAGTGTCAGTATCACATGTGATGAGACAAAATGATCTAATAATAGCTCAATCTAATAAAATAAAAAAGCAATCCTAAGTTTAGCTTAAGTGAATAAAGTGAATTTAGCCTAATAATCAATTTAAGATTAACAGTGAATGATTACTCTAACAATAGTTGTGTAAATATGAATTTGTAATAACTCATAATAATTAAATAAATCAATAGATAAATGAAATGCTAAATTGAGTTAATTAGTTTAAAATCCTATCTACTAATTAACTATTACCTAAATTCAATATTTCAATTAATTTCATAAACACAAGAGCATTAATTTTTGAGTAGAACTATTTAAAATGATTTACTAAAAGTTGTTAAGGTGAAATGTAATGTATATGTGAAATATCATGTTACTTAAATTCTGGTAGGATTGAGGAAACCATATCTTAGAGTTCTTGTGGAAATTTAGCAGCTACTTCTACTATTAGGATAGGGATAGCAAATGAAGAGTCAAAAATATATAAGACCCTTTGATGAAACTCCTTTACGAGTATAATAGATTTAATACAATGTTTAGATGATTAGTTAAATCTCCTAAGAATAATGGAGACCCTCTTTAGATTTTCTTATGATGAAAAAACCATGAAATTGGCTTTATGAGTATGAAACCAAGCTATATAATCAAACCTTTGTGTAGGATAAATTTACTCTCTAATATCTAGATTTCATGAGTGATAGTGATTTTAATATTATTATGACTAGTTCTTGTATAATGTCTTTGGGTTAATATAATATTATTTGGGATCCTAGTGTATAGAAATCAGTATTGTTAATGTATTATTTAGCACACCTCAACTCAAGTCTCTTAAAATGAAATCAAGATCTCTTGAAGGTCTACATCACTACTTCATGGCCATGCAAGATAATTTAGAGGTTGATGAAATTTTGTTTCAAATTAAGGGACCTACATGATATATCTAAGTGAAATTAAACATAAACTAGGTTATTGACAAGAAATTGGTATTTTTAGATTTGACATTCAAGTTTAACCAATTCAATCAATCATTGCATTCATTAACCATTTTATCAAAATCAACAACAAATACCAATTGTTGTTAAAGATAAGAAAATGAGATAAAGGAAACAACATAAAGATAATTCAATTAGACAATACCTTTTACCAACCCTGTTATAGTCTTTTTGTTGTTCTTTTATAAACAATTGACTTAGCAAAATTTGTTCGCAAATTGATTATAATTATTAAATGAGTAGTTTTAATTTGATTGCTATGATTAAATTCTAATTATATGATCTCAAGGCAAGAGAAATACAGTAATTAATAGTAGTATTCAGAGTGTCATGACAAGCTTCTTCAACAAAATTCATATGTGACAATTAATTTGAAACAATTTTTAAAACAAATTTGCCACAATTCCTTTTTTTTTAAACATTAAATCAACACACATCTAAATAACCCATTTTCATTAAAAAAAATCTCTAAATAATCTCCTTTTATATTTCCTAAATAACTAGATAAATTTATACTAAATCATAAGACTTATATACTTCATAGTTTCATCTCCATAAAAATTTTGCCCCATTTCTTTAACAATGCCTATCATTTTGAATCTCACCTTGGTTCGTGAGTTAACCCATGTATGTCGCCTAAGATAAAAGCAAACCGAGCATTAATATTGCAAAATCTATTTAAATGCAATCCATTTAAGAAAAAAACATATATTAAATAGTTACCATATGCTAATGAAGTTCTAAAAAATCCACATTTCTCATATACACGTGTGAGTAGATGACATAGTAAATTGAAGAAAAAATAAAATATAAGTCATTTGGAAATGATCATCATTCATAGGAAAGAATTAAATTAAATCTATGTCTTGATGTTTAAATTTCAAAGTCTTTTGTCAACCATAGTGCATCTTTCCATTATTGATACTTTTTATTCCACCAATTTTGGCCTTATCTCATTAGAATACGGCCAAAATTGGTGGCATAGAAAGTACTCCCAATAATGGGAAGATGCACTATGGTTGACAAAAGACTTTGAAATTTAAACCTTACACTATGCATACTTTAAATTACAGCCTACCAACTTATCTTGCTCATTCTACTATAGATTTAACCCATAACTTGAGTATGTGAAAGAACAATCACCAAATTGCATTGACATGAGATAGCCTATAGCAAGCTTAGGTCCAAATTTTAAATTCTAACACTATAGATTTAACCCTTGCATTCCCCAAATAATATTAGAGTAGTCAATTAATTTGAATAGGGATGCTTAGTTCATATATCAAAATTCTATCTTTGCAACCCAAAAAAAAAACCCACAATTTATATTTTTGTTGGTGTAATTATTTATTTAAAATATTTGTATTAAGTTAGACACATGACTATTATATATTTAATTCAGTGAATAAGGAAATAAGAGTACATGTCATCTTCTTTATTGATGGGAATACATGTTATCTTCTTTATTAAGTTTAAGTAACACTTAAATTTTAGATCTAGATGTTTTTTCTTCAAGTATATATTTTTGCAAATTTATGTGGTTCACACTCACCTATTGTAGGAGGCCTCCCTAGAAAAAATAGATATTTGGTTGCATTTTAGTAGGGGCAGTGGGCTTAGCTCGATTGGCTAAATCATCCTATTGCATGCAAGAGGTCACAAGGTCTAGTCTCCTCACCGTCCTCGTGGTACTAGAGGGCATGTCGCGCCAGCGTCATCGGTCACGTGAAAAAGGTTTACTAGGCACACTACAGTTTATAGGGGGCAGCTACCCAATTCCAATTCTTGCAATCTAAAAAAAGGCTCAACTTAGTAAGGATTGGCTTTCATTTTCCCTAAAATGGACATTGAATGCTAATGAAAAATTCTCTATAGGGTTTTATTTCAAAAATTTGCATGTAGCAGGCACTTCAAGGAACTTTGGTGTAAACTAGACCTTGCTATTGTGTTTGAAAGGCCTCAAAAACCCTATTTTTAATATAAATTTTACTAAGTTTCAAGCTCAAGATAATTTGAGGAAAACATGCCAAGAAGGTTTGCAATCTCCGTACATAGGCATACAAAGGGACTATTTGGAATTTTTTCATTTATTTATAAAACAAAGGTTTTTTATTTGATTTTTTTGAAATAAAGAATGACTTACAACCTCCTTTGTAAAGGGAATGTGGTCCATTTAGGACTAAAGTGGCCCATACAGGCCACTCAAAACCTTAAGAAAAGGGCTAACAAGCCCTTAGGTGCTATGTTAAGGTGCCCCCCTTAAGCTATCACTAGCCCCATATCAAGCCACCATTACCCCACTCCTAAACTTGCCACCCAAGTGGCCAAACTCAAGCCTCCGTATTAGCTTGGCTTTCATCAATGGAGTTTGATTAGACACTTATTTTATCAAAGGGATTGGGAAAGGGCTACCATTCCATATCAATGCAACACCAATCCCCCAATGGGATAGGGTTTGAAGCATTTAGCTAGGATTTGTTTATGCATTTATTTATGGTTTTGTTTTAATGGCTTCTTGGTTAATATTTTTTGAACATTTCATTGGGATTGTAGTTTAGTTAGTTAAATATTGCTTAAATTTGTATGGATCTGGTGTATTTAGCTATTACTATGATCACAATCACAAATGCATACTTGACCTCTCTTCTTGGTGGATTTTTTCCTGTAAGGGTTTCTCCACATAAATCATGTGTTATGTGATGCTTTTTATGTTGTTGATTAGTATCTCTGGGTGATCCCACAATAGCAGTTTACATTTTTTGGCCAAATTGGACATTGAAATTATTATTTTTAACTAAATCTTCACATTTGGGCACCTATAGCGGCTAAACCGTGAGAAATTTGAAGATGATGCAAACTAGAGTCTCGTCACATTTTGTCTGTAGATTCTAAAAATATTTTTTAAAAAATATTTTGAATCAGATTGCACTTCTTTTTCTAGCTCCCATGAAAACTGGTTTTTTCATAAAACAACATTTTTAAAAAGTGACGCACACCGTATAATGCATAACTTTTTTCCATGAAGGATAAAATTCTAATTCTTTTGAATTTAGATTTGTAACTTCAATATCTAGTGCTTCCACTTGGTTAGATAGTTTTTTATTGAATATTTTTTCTTTAATCAAGTTTTGAAGTCAAACCAATTACAATTCAGACATAGCGTGACCGTATAACGCATAACTTTTTTTGTATATATCAAAATTCAATTTTTTTTGTTGGATCAAGGAATTCAATATCTGGTGCACTCATATTTTTCTAATTTTTTTTGATAATCTGCTATTTCTCCACATGTGCAGAATAGAGACCTTCATTTTTGGTGAAAAACCTATTTTTAATAAAACTAAAAAAACAAATACATAATAAAACCAAAACATATCAAAATTATATTCGTAATTGGATAGCTTGTTCTGAGGACAACCTAATTCCAGTTGGGTTTGTGAAGTCTTCACCATTTTCATGTTCAAACCAAGCTTCAAAGTGAAAAAATTTAGCTTTTTTTTGTGTCTCAAGGGAGTGATGAGAGATAAGGGGGGTTCGTATGAACCCCTAGGGGTTCGATCGAACCCTGGTTCGACTGAACCTCTTCAAGGGGTTTGCTCGAACCCTGGTTTGAGCGAACCCCTTATGGGTTTATTTGAACCAATAGGTTCGTATGAACCCCTAAAATCATAGTTTTTGCCTTGGGGTCATTTTTTGTGAGTTTTCCTTCCTCACTTGAATTGTAAACCACTATTGTGGCTTCACCCCTCTTTACTTTTGTCTTATGGTAATGTTATGTTTTACTAATTTATATTATAAGTTCATATAAGGTAGTTTTTTTTATTAATATAAAAATGAGAAGGGCCTATACCCATTACAAAACAACCATAAAGGCCTAGAAAAGGGAGCTCACAAGAAGTGAGACAATCTAAAAACTAAAAGAAATAGCACAAAAAATACTAGAGAAAACAAAAACTCTGACACGACAAGAGACCACCGCGAGCCCAGAACCAACTATCGATCACCAAGCAGATGAAGACCCTTGATAGCTTGCCATTATTTTGTAAGGAATTGTAGTTTCTCTTCGAAGGATAGATCCTTCTATTTCTTATTAGAAACATCAACAGTAGGAGGGGTTGGAGCACTTTCTATTTTCTTACCCTTCTTTTTGGTGTTGTTAAGCATGGTATGTTGGTTGATTTTTAGCATCATAAAGATGGATCTAAACATGATACTTCCACATTAAGGTCACTTAATTTCATATTTGCATATAAGTTTTAAATTTTTATATTATAGTAGTCTAAGCCTTGTATCTCATCCATTGAATTCACAACTCAATTATTTGGAAAAATATTTAAATTTCTGAATGCACATCCACCCCTACTAGTCCCCAACCCTATTGTCACCCAAGTAGCTCACTTGTAAGTCACTAATCACATGTATCCAATTCATTACCTAAGCTACATGTAGTCATGGCTAAATCACTATTGCTATTGGTAGTGCCACTCAATATGAACTTGAGCACTATCCATTAGGGCCTTGAAATTATCTCTCCAAAGTCTTGAATCTTCAAACAACCATAATTTTCACCTAGTAAGTCAAAATTTGACAATTTGTTAAAACTACTTAAAATTTTGTAAGGAATCCAAAATTATAGTTTATTTTTTTCCATGGAAAGTAGAATTTTCAAAAAATTGTAATAACTTCACAAATTATAAAATCATTTTTTGATCTTTTCCATTGTAAAAATGCACTAAAATAAAATGTCAATTTGTTTTGGGGGGTGGGTTATGATTTGGTGAATAAAAAGGGTGTGTGGGTGTCTATTTCATTTTGCATTTTTTAATTTATTCTTTCTATAATATCCACCATGGATATACCCATTCTAATTCCATTTAATTAATTTTCTTAGAAAATTAAAATGCAAATAAATATGCAAAGGATACTAGTATATAATCACTAGAATAAAAATATAAACAATAAACACCACAACTAAAGTAATTGTTTTAACAAAAACATAAAGCATTTGGATTCATTTGTTTAGCATACTCTCCAAGTCTCTTGTTTCACAGTTAGTCGAGCTCATAGCACCTAATAAAATCTACAAAAAATTGATGGTAAGATTGATGAAAGTCATAGATATCAATTAGAATATAACTTAATTAGTACTAATAAATTGTCAATCTGGAAAGCTTAGAGTACTTTGTAACAAATTCAAAGTCCATTTGACTCAAATTAGAATAATATGAAACTACTAAAATTGATGCACAGCTAGTTGTAAGCATTCTCTCAAAATCAGGTCCTAGATATTTAGTTTTTATATCCACCTTCAATGTCATTAGATGAACAATTTTACTCTTCCCACCTTTGATGTGTTTGTAGAATGTCTCAAATGTGAACTAGATTTGCTGATTTACATGGGGACACTATCTAGTAAGTCTTCAAAAACCACTACCTTGATTACCAACAAATCTCCAAAGGGTTATAAAGAATAAAATAATTCAAGTAATTGGGAGAAGACATCAAATAATTACAATCAACAAACTAATTTTGACTTCTATACTCCAAAACCAAGAACTTTAAGAAAAGGGGAGTCTAAATTTGGTGATATCAAAAGGGAGGTATGATGAGTCTAAGTGTATAATAAAAAATGAAATTCTCTCTAAGCTTCTTAAGAAGAAAAAAATTAATATTCATGGGTCATCTCATGAGTCCTCAACATCTTCTTGCGTCAATCCATAATAGTGTGTCCCACTTTTGGTAGAAGTGGGACATTGAAATCAATATTTTTAAACAAGTTTTCAATACAAAGAAGAAGGAAATAGAGCCTATGAGTGTCCTCAACATCAAGGGAGGATAAATAGAAGACTTGAAGGAAATGCTCGAGTTATACATGTAGATGAAGATGTTGAGTCTTCACATTCTAAAGACATTGAAAGAGGAGAGGCCCTTATTGTTAGAAGAGCCTTGTTGAATGAGAAGGAACTTGTGGATGTTAAATCTGCAAATGGTTAAACCTTAACATAATATCATCATGCTATTCATTTGAAACACATTAGATTAAACATCCTTATGAAATACTTAACCATGCTAAAATATGCAAAAATAAATAGAACCAAATAACTAATTGCAAGCATATAAGAACATGATCAAAACTTTATCTCATATTGGATTGGTGCTATTGTGGAAAATAGCCCTTTCCCAACCCTTGATAATGCCAATGATGATGATGCAATGGAAAAAATCAGTTCTCAAATGAACAGAGTGACTTTGCATAAGCTTTGTAGATATGAAAATGTTAAGATTGTGGAGTTGTGGAGGATTTGATGATGAATGAAACCTTTCATTTATAGAATATTTTGATGAGAGAAATATCCAAATGGATGAATGTGGGACAAAGATTTGACCAATGAGATGAAGCCACTTGTCAACTTGTGATAGGTTGAGGAATGAACACATTTTGGTCAATGTGCTAAAGAGGGGGAGATTCAAATTTGAAATTTGAAATTTAAATGCTAACTTTGACCTTTGCAAGGGACATGTAAGAGACATGTAAGACCTATTAAATGCCTTGTTGGATGTACATTTCAACTTGCTTTTGAATTCAAATTTGAGGAAATATTCCTCAAAGATGCCATGTTGATGGAAAATGCTGATTTTATAAATGAATTAAAATGATTTATTGGTGCAAGTGGGAAAAGCTAGAGGATGTGATGGGTGGTTAAATTAGGTTAATCAGGATTAGCTTAACTTAGATGATGATTAGTTGATTTTGACCCATTTGACTTGAATATTTTGATTTATTTAAATCAAAAGGGATGGAAGGTGACTTCAGACTTAATTAAATAAAGGTTTGATTTATTTAATCAAGGAGGGTGATGTCAGGATCAAATTTGATTTATTTAATATAAGTTGGTGACTTTAGGAGATTGATAAATAAAATTGATTTATTTGATGAATGGATGAATATGACCTAATCAAATGCATGATGCTAATTTTGCATGTCTACATTTTGCCCCTCTTTGAAGCAATGTACTTGCTGCATTGGTTCAAAGAATAATCTTACCGCAACCAAATTTTAATTTTAATTTTATTTTTCGAATGCCCCAGCGAAAAGAAGTACATTGGTACATTGCCCCCTTGAGAGATCAAGCAAAAAGATTCAATTTGAAGGTCGATCTCGCGATAAAGAAGTTCAATATGGATGGTTATGATGATGATGCAAATGAGATGGTTTTAAGATGCTTAGAATAACCAATCTATATTATCCTAAACAACTTAAATGATGATATGATGTGAAATGGATGAGATGGATGATGCGTGCGATATGCTATGATTATGAAAATGTATGATTTATGAGATGCTTAGACTAACGTATCTATATTATGATGATGAACATGCATGTGAGATGATATGCAGAATATTGATGGTTTGTGGATGCAAGATGGATGCAAGATGGATGCATTGGTGATGTTATGTTAGCACAAAGAGAAGAAAGAAGAAATGAGATGATGACAAGAGGATCCAACAAGTCCATGATTTGACAAGACTTTATTAGAGATGATGATGATGATAGATGATGATTCGCTTATCAAGGATTGGGACTTTAAAAGGGCTACTTACCTTATGTTTGATAACACACATAGGTGCGATGCATCAAGGTATAAAGAACTAGGATGGCATTGCACCTAGTGAGATGGACTTTGACTTGAAAAACAGATAGGAGTATTCCTGTTCACACTTGACATATGGAAACCTTGCTAGGACGTACCTAAAAAAGCAAGTATTCGCCAAGTTATTTTACAAGAACGTCCAACAAGCACAACAGACAAAAGGATAATGATCATTGCCCCATTCCTATCTCTCTAAATCCTTCGTTCGGATATCATCGAGAGGTCCTTGGAATGAGCGCAATAAGATAAATCAAAACAAGAGATCAAGTACGCAAACAAGCCAATGTTCTTCATATCTCTAGCCAAAGGGATTTGTTTTAATAGGATAAGAATCCAAAGTGATATACAAAATGATGCCTATTGTCGGAACAATATATCCTAGGACATGCATTGTATAGGATGATGATGGGTTGATAAGTTGATTGATAGGATGTTGATATAAGGTTGATTGACATGTTTGAAAATGATCAAGAGTTTGATTTTGCGTTTAAAGGTTTGTTGTTTGCTTTTGATTTCGATTGAAGCTTGCTTTTGTTGATTGTTGTGGTTGTTTCGTTTGTTTTGCCAAAGGATGAAGGTGACAATTAGTTTATTATGGATGATTTATTATTGCGGTAAAGTGAAAGCGAGATGGATGGATTTTTTCAAATATTTGGATGTTTTGATGTTTTTGAAATGTTTTGAGGCTATTTTTGGTATTTTCAAGATTTTACAAATGTTTTGATTTTGATTTTCCAATGTTTTTGCGTTTTCTAAGATTTTATGAATGTTTTTGGATTTTGATGTTTTTTGAATGTTTTTGGATTTTTTGTGTTTTGGGGCTGATCAAAGATTAGCCTTGCCTACGTTAAGCTTAGAGACAAGCGTAGTTGAATTCCATGTTTTTGATGTTTTTACTTTTATGAATGTTTTGGATTTTTGATGTTTTGAATGTTTTGGATTTTGATGTGTTTTGATATTTTTTGGATGTTTTGGATTTTGATGTTTTTTGAATGTTTTTGGATTTTGATGTTTTGGATGTTTTGGATATGGATATGCGTGATGATATCAGTTCTCTGTTTGGGATTTTGTTGAAAACCAAGCTAAGGTTGATTGATCGGGTGAATGGATTGATGATGATGATAACATTGTTGAGGATACACAACAATGCAAGGAGTGATTGTTCAAGATTGATGACGATAACATTGTTGAGGATGCACGACAATGCAAGGATTGATTGATCAGGATTGATGATGATAACATTGTCGAGGATGCACAACAATGCAAGGATAGTGTTAAGCAACACAACGATTAGGATGAATATCCCAAGATGATGGTGGATTGATTGGATTCAATTGATCAAGATTGTTGAAGCTTGGTTTGGAACAAAAGATGTTTTGATGATTTGATGTGACGTTGAAGCACGCATTAGATGCAACTGATAGTGATTATTTGGATTGATGTTCGATGAAAGATAAAACTTGATAAGGAACATCTTTTTGTCAAAATGTGCCACAGGCTAGTGATTTGGATGTTTTGCTCATAAGTGGTTTGACTAATTTGATTTCACATTTTCCAATGTTTGGATTGCCACATAAGGAATAGGATATAGATCAAGATTTATTCCCAAAGCAAGATGTAAATCTCTGCCCCCAATGTCTAGCAATGTATGGAATGTTATGGATAGATGCCTGGATAGGTGTATGGATGGATGGATATAGAAAGCCTGCAAAGGATACCAAGGATTATCTTGCGATAAGATATAGTGTTCAAATAAAGAAAGCTCATTTGGATAATGCTTCATGGCTCAGATAATGCTAGGTAGGATAGGATCAATGAAAATGACCCATGTCAAGATGTTTATTGTAAGCAAGCGTAAAGTGTGCACCAAACTTTGTCAAGATCAAGATAAATTGGATGATGGATACAAATGGATGAAAAATGGATTGGATAAATGGTTTATGGATAAATGGTTCATGGATGAATGGATTTATGGATAAGATGGATGAAATGTTGGATTTATAATGGATGGGATGAGATGCTTTCATTTGAACTGGCGTACGTAGATGCTCGATTCTACACATGATGCATGTTTGTCAGGTTTTCATCATGGTACCTTTCCAAAGTGCCGCCCATGCGGTTTTCACTAGAGGACAATTTTTTTTCTCTTTATTGTTTTCAATCCTTTTTCTGATTTTTTTGGATTTTCATATTTTTTGATTTTTTTGTTTTTTTCAAAAGATTTTAAACTCATGCTAAATCACAAGGTGTTGTTGATGTAGATGCCCCTATCATAATGTGTCATTTATATCCTTCTTGAAGAAGTTACTTTGCTAATATATGTGCACTTGAATACAACTTTTGAGATTCTTGATCTTCTTTGTCGATATAGGAGTTAACTTTGTCTTTGTGCACACATCACGATAGAGTGCCTTTAGAATCCTTATGATGAAGGGTTGTTGCCAATACATGGTCAATGTGAGAATTGGATATCATGCATGGAGGCGTGTATGGAGTGTGTTTAGGGATAAAAGATGGATTGGTTGATAGCTTGGAATCTTTGACTCTCCAAACTTGGGAAGATGAGAATGATGGGTGGATACGAAAGTGTGCATGGAATTAGGATCAACTGCTTGATACACTTTGTACATCGCTTGAAAATCCTGCTTTTGCTTTTGTGGACATATTTGATGGATACTTTTCCCTTTTTAATTTTGCCCCATAGTTTCTTTGACTAATGGAGTTTGATAGGGATGATCTTTCTTTGTATTCTTTGGTATCCATTTGTATTTGATTTGTCCATTGTGCTTTCCAGCTTCTTTTGCTTTGATAACATTCTTTGTGCTTTTATTCAAATCTTTCGTTCGAGGTTGGTCCCAATTTGTGGATGGGGTGATGGGTGGATGAAGATTCATGACATGACTAGTTGTAGTATTGGCATCGGTTTCTTCATAAGGATTCCTCGTGCTCCCTATGTTGATGTTTGTTTGAGACGAAGTTGCCCCAGTATGGTGGTAGTAGTACCTTCATGCTTTGATTATGCCTGTTCTAAGAGCTCTTGTTTAGAATGAATTCTCTAATAAATGACCACCGTAGGTGACATTGTTTCAATTTGCTTCTCTGCTAACTTCAGAATATCCTGGTATGTTTGCCCTGATTCCTTGAGTGGATAGTGTTGGATATCTTCATACATGATGTCTTCAGTCTAGATTTTGGATATATTTGATCTTGATGTTGACAACTCTATTTGACTGTATGAATCAATAACCTGATCTTTTTGTGTAATAATGTCAGGAATAAAGGGATCTTGTTTTGAATGAAGATCATCTATGTGTCCATCCATAGAAAGCATCTCATGGGTAAATGAAGGAGTATGTGCATCTTGCATAGATAGGAGAGTGTTCATTAGATCATTGTAGTATCTTGGAGATACAAATTCTTGATTTTGAATGTTTTCAGAGTTTCTTTGGACATGCTTTGGATCAAGTTCTTGACATGGGTCAATTTCAAAGGATGTATTGCTTACAAAGGGTTCTTGGATGTCGTCATTAGAAATGGTAAGTGGTTCAATATCCTCAAGTGTCCAGTTCAGGGTTCCTTCAGTATTTGTAACCATGAGGTCGAAGGGGGTCAACATGTCTTGGAAATGACCATTGCTAGACCTTAGTGGAAGATTTTGATCTTGCTTTGGAATAAATTCTTGAGATATGTCCTCTAACTCATGAGGGGATGTAGAGACATTTTCAACATGATCATAGGTGAACGGATCGTTCATTATGTCAATAGGATCAAATAATCCTAACACTCCTTGAAATAGATCACTAAAAAGTGGCTCTTGATGTATGGTGAGTTGATCATCGGGTGGGGTAAAAACATCTTCAAGATGCTCCTTAATTGAGAGATCTTGAATATTGTTTTCAAAAATTGTGGTGGAGAGATTGTGAATGTCTTCAACCATAGAGTCAAGTGATGTTGAAATTTCTTGAATTGGATCATTGTTGGTTGGTGGATTTTGATCATGATTGAAAAGTGACTCTTGACATATGTTTATTTGATCATTGGATGAAGTAGAAACAACTTCAAGGTGCTCAGTGATGGATTGATCTTGATCCTTGTTCTCAATAGTTATCATTTTTTGTGTTTGTGCTTGTGCTTGTTGGGAAGCTTGAGAGGCTTGGGAAGCTTGAGAGGCTTGGGTAGCTTGAGAGGCTTGTGTTGCTTGTTGCGTGTCTAGATATTGTTGGATGGCTTTTTGGTAGGCCTGGTGAGCTTTTAGTGCAATTTAATATTGTCTTGCTGCGTTTGGCTTCGGTGGTAGTGGTGGTGGATTTGGAATTGTGTTGGATGTAGTGACAAGTGGTTGAGATACGCTTGGAGTGATCATGAGAGTTTGAGATATGATGGGTGTGATAGGGGTGATTGGAGTGATCGAGATGATAGGAATGGTTGGAATGACCGAGGTGATAGGTCCTTGGGAGACCACATTTTGATTTTTCAGGATTGATGTTGTCATTTGATTAGATACCATCTATTGGTGCAATGTCGATGATATATTCAAAGGATTTGATGTGATGGATTGATTGGTGTTATGTGGATTGATTTGGATGGAGTGATTGGTGCTAGGTAAAGGGGGAAGCCCTAAACCAAGGAATGATGTTGATATGGGTAATGGTGGTGGAGATGTCTCTTGGCACAATGACTCAACTATTTTGGTAAGTGTAGCAATTTGATCTCGCCAAATTTGATCTTGATTTTGATCTTGACTCCCTTGATACAGTTGATTTGGTTTTTGTTCAAGAAAATTTGGAATGCATACTTGTGGTTTTTGAATGGGATCATGGAAAAAATGATTTTGGATAATGTTCTAATTTGGGATGATGTTCAGATTTGGCATGATAGGTTGAAATTGAACATTGTTGGTGTTGGGAATCACATTGCTTTGTTTTAGGTAACTTTGATTTTGTATGGTGTTACCTTGACTTGGATCAATATATGGAGTCATTATCATCATGTTTGGACTTTGAACAATATTCGTATGATTCACAAAAATATCTATCCCAAAGTTTGCCAAGTTTGGATTCAAAATGTTCATATTTGGTGAATTTGTACTTGGTACATTCATATTTGGAATATAGAGGTTTGATGGGATGTTTGGCATGTTGCAATTTGATGGGATGACTTTGTTCATTTGAAGGCTCATGCATTGATTGTTCAGTTGATAGATTTGTGGGTTTGGACTTGGATTTAAATATATCATAGGGAAAGGTGTTCCAAACTTCGATTTCAGCATACTCACATTTGTTGTACTATCAAGGTTTGTAGGGGATAATGATCCCATGTATGGATTGCATAAATGTGAGTTTTGATAATCAATCGACATTGCAAGGTTTTGAAAGTTTAGTTGATTTGGATTACTCATGATGTATGGATCGAGTTTATATTCCGTGTTCTTCTTGTGTTTTGACTTTGTTGTAAAAGTGACCTCTAAGGTGTTTAGGACCAATGATGAGATGAAGGATGAAAAGGGGTGAATGATATGAGTGTTGAACATTTAGAGACTTTGTATCAATGCTAGACTTAGGGTTTGATTTTCATTGGTTTGATTTGGATAATGATTGTGTAAACCCTAAGATGTTAGATGTTATCCTAGGATGAAATTATTCAAAAGATTGCTAATTCAATTAAATGTATGAGAAAGGATGCATTCCCAGACACCTAACTAAACAAGGTGATTTTGACTTTGATGATTTACCCAAGTCTAGAATGATGTTTCCAAAGTTCTAAAGTTGTTTGGTGGGATGGGATGATAAATTTTTGGGGTGGATGAAGTATTTGATTTGATCCTAAATGAATCTAGGAAGGACTTGTTTCTGAGACCAAGATAGTGAAGAACATGCCTTTCTCTAAAAGTAATTCAAAATCAACAGATCAATGTTTGCATGAAAAACCATACGACCAAAAGATGCCAAGCACATATGTGGGGTCCAATTGATTTAATCTTTGCTTAATGACTTTGTTTTACCACAAACACACTCTTGATTAGATTTTGAATCTAGATGTCTAATGTCTCAACTTTCCCTTTATCCCGCAAAGTGTATTATGTGGAAACCAAGGAAATTTGAGGCAAGAGTTACCTATTGTTGACCTTAGTAGGAGAAAATTGAGATGAAATCCAAATGCTTAGAAGCCTCTAAGGATACGAATCCCAAGGGCAAGCAATAACATGTGAATTTGTTCAAGGATATTTGCTTCTCCTAAAGGGTTTGAGATTTGATGCTCATGTTGAATGTTAGTTTTCTAATGTTTTTGATCAAAACACTGTGTTTTCAAACTGACTCACAAGCAATATAACACCCTAGCTCAATTGGTAAGTTTTTCTTAGTGAGCTTGCCCCATGCCCTTCATAGTAGAAGAGATGATTTTACATGCAACCAAGGAGAGAGTATAAAGGTATGTTAAGAATGAAGTCTTAACCTCTATACTTTAACCAAGATCAGACATGGCAAGTAACTTCTTGGAATCTAAGTTCCAATGCACCACTTTGATAAACTAATTGAATAGATCAGTTGGTCACTACAAACAAAGGTTTTAGTTTGGACTTTGCATTCGTGGAGATTGACCCATACGACAAGAGTCCCCTTTCGGATCCATCTCGTTAGAGCCAACCGTGTGATATTGGCGTTTACTTCAATACCCACATTTATATCCCGGTTGGAAATACTCTTGGCTTTAGAGTGTTACAGGTTGAGTCGTTCCCTTGGGTATGTACTTTTTCCCCAAGGCAGGCCCTCTAAGATAGACAAAAGCGAATAGACTTATTCATAGTTCGATCGACCCTTGTTTAGAAACAAAGGGAGAACACATGCAATAAGCTCACTTACACTCGCACAAGATTTTGTTCAATTTTAAACCCAAAATGAAGTGTGAAGGAAATATTTTATGCAACTTAATGTCATCAAAAAGACTTTTGATTCTCAAGGTCACTGTGAAGTGCAAGAGAAGGGCATATGCCTTTTTAGATGAGATTACTTTGTATAAGAGATTACGAAACATGAAAAACACATGTTCATTTTAAGCCTCAAAGCAATGATGAATTCATTTTAATCACCAAAAAATCAAATGTGAAGTTTTGCTTGTTCAATTTTAGACCAAATCAAAATCTAGTAGGTATGTAGTGTTCAGTGTTTAGCCCAACTTGAAAGATCATCTCAATGGTTAAATTTTAAACCAAAAATAAAACTAGCTGGCTTAAAACAGAAAATGAAAGCTGAAAATGGAAGCTCTAAATCAATATTACAATAAGCATTAAAAAATGCTTTTTTTTAAGTTCACGTTCAATGCTCAACTTTTAACTCAAGAATTCTCCAAAGATTGTTTCCTACACTTTGATTTTGTAAGTTCCCTGTGCAAACGAAATCGCTCTTCCTTCAAATAGTACAAAGTTATCACAAATAAGAAGTATGATATTCAAGAAATCAATGATAACAACATAATGAATACGACCAATAAAATTTTTAAACTTGTCAAAATAAGAAAATGATCCTGTGAGAGATAAAGATCTGCGGCTGTCCTTTGGAACATGTTTAATTTTAGTCCACCATAAAGCTTGCTTGCATCATAAAGCTACAAAAAGTATTCCTTTGGTAACGCAGCCAATGGGTATTTAATTTGAGCCTACTTCTATCAATAGGATCATCTTGATTGTAAATTGAAAAGTACGCTGCAAAACCTTAGATTAATGAGAAACATTGATTTTAATGAGACAAACAACAATATTAATGAGAGATTAGTATTGAATAGATACAGAGACTTTTTATTTCTAACATCAATCAATATTTGAACAAAGATTTTTCACTTTTTAGAAAGATCTCATCTATTTGTAAAAGTGCATCATTCACCCCAGCATAATGAACTATAGACTTATTGACTGAGCCAAACCTGTGAAGTTTCAAAAGCTTGACTTATGGTGTATTATTCATCATTGAAACCATCTGACACTCGTACTAGATGTGTGGGTAAATTTGTCTATTGAATAACAAAATCCTTATAAAATTCTTTACCTGACCCTCCCATTGAAGACGCGAGGTAGGGACCACTGGACTTCAGTAGAAACAACTGCCATTTGCAGCGAAGTCACATCAATAATTGTCCTCTCCCCTAAGGCTGCTTAATACATATCAAGTTCCCGAGCCTACTTTTAGCATTTTCCTAGCGTGCACAAGGCAAATATGAGGTTCATTGAATTCCGATGAGTTATTGAAAAGTTGTTTGACATGATGCCTCAACAAGGAATGGGACTGTTTGACATGATGCCTCAACAATATGCATGGCAGGAATTTGAAGGCTAGCACATAAAAGAGGTCAAGTGGTGAATAAATCAATGCATGGATCCAATTTAAATCTCAATCAATATCAATGCGCATATTATAGTCAGAAAAAGAAAGATTCATGGTGATCTTCAATCTTAATTTGAGCAGATTGTCAGAAAAAGTAGAAGACTATACAAACTAAAATAGACTACACAAAGCTGATATCGATTTTCAAAGTTAATTGCAGAGATAATTAAATGCAGAGACTTTTGCAGTAATCAGTTCTCAACCTGAAGATTGTGCACCAACTAAAGATTTTCTATCTAATAAAACTTCTCCCTGTCTCCATCCTCTCAAGTGTGGGTCGTTTGCTTCGCTCTGCTCTGCTCGGTGGGTGTGTTCTACACAGGTGCGTTCTCCCCTCTGGTATGATGCTCGTGACTCCACAAATAGATTGTTACAAGAATGCATCTCTATTTGGCCGCTGCATCTCCTAACAATGGGTGGGCATCAATTAGAACAGGAGTGCAAACACATGATTTTCTATGTTGGACATACTGCTCAAATGCAAACCGAACAATAAGGCCCACTAAATAGGGTGCGATAGCAGTAGATGTTTCTAGCCCTGTCCACGACCACACCAAACCAAGGGATACAAGTGGCAGGAGCACACTGAGAACTAATGTTGCTTATTGAAACAAATCTGTATTCCTAGAGTTTGTTATCAATGCTTCTCTTGTTTGCTACGAAATTTCAAAGCATTTGTCTCAGAGAAATGGGAAGCATAGACTAGGCACATAATTTTTTTTGACAGAAGCACTCATTGTGTGAGAAAGAATGCATAGAGACAACACACTGACCGTTGGACAAAATGTCAAAAAGAGATAGGACATGCACAAGATGATTTTGTTGAAAAGACTTTAGAAACTTTCAAGCAGAAGTTACTCACAGATGTGAAGCCCGACTCCACAACCTTTGACTAACATTCTTACTGCTTATGCCAAACATCGAATAAAAGGATTTCAAGAAAATGCATTTGGCAAGTAATAAGTTAGTGCAGTAAACGGTATTGGGAGACCTTCCAAAGTAAAAGCTAATAGCAGGTGTAAGGCCAGTAACGTGCTTCAAAATATATCATTCATGGGATGCCTAGATTGTGGGATATGCACAAAAAAAGGATCTATTGGAACGGCGTAAGAAATTTTTTACTAAATGCTATTAATATCCATAAAAGTAGATGCCTAAGAAGCCTTCAGGCTCATGAAATTGGCAGGTGTAAAGAAAAATTCCTCGGCCTTTCCGTATCTTCTCTGTCTATGCAAAAATGGGAGCTTAAACATCCTTATGAAATACTTAACCATGCTAAAATATGCAAAACTAAATAGAACCAAATAACTAATTGCAAGCATATAAGAACATGATCAAAACTTTATCTCATATTGGATTGGTGCTATTGTGGAAAATAGCCCTTTCCCAACCCTTGATAATGCCAATGATGATGATGCAATGGAAAAAATCAGTTCTCAAATGAACAGAGTGACTTTGCATAAGCTTTGTAGATATGAAAATGTTAAGATTGTGGAGTTGTGGAGGATTTGATGATGAATGAAACCTTTCATTTATAGAATATTTTGATGAGAGAAATAGCCAAATGGATGAATGTGGGACAAAGATTTGACCAATGAGATGAAGCCACTTGTCAACTTGTGATAGGTTGAGGAATGAGCACATTTTGGTCAATGTGCTAAAGAGGGGGAGATTCAAATTTGAAATTTGAAAGTTAAATGCTAACTTTGACCTTTGCAAGGGACATGTAATAGACATGTAAGACCTATTAAATGCCTTGTTGGATGTACATTTCAACTTGCTTTTGAATTCAAATTTGAGGAAATATTCCTCAAAGATGCCATGTTGATGGAAAATGCTGATTTTATAAATGAATTAAAATGATTTATTGGTGCAAGTGGGAAAAGCTAGAGGATGTGATGGGTGGTTAAATTAGGTTAATCAGGATTAGCTTAACTTAGATGATGATTAGTTGATTTTGACCCATTTGACTTGAATATTTTGATTTATTTAAATCAAAAGGGATGGAAGGTGATTTCAGACTTAATTAAATAAAGGTTTGATTTATTTAATCAAGGAGGGTGATGTCAGGATCAAATTTGATTTATTTAATATAAGTTGGTGACTTTAGGAGATTGATAAATAAAATTGATTTATTTGATGAATGGATGAATATGACCTAATCAAATTCATGATGCTAATTTTGCATGTCTACAGAACCAAATCAAAGAAAGAACTCGTTCCACACTTGATGCAAGTGCTAAGGTAAAGTATGTAATGTTATCATTGATGGAGGTATCACTGATAATCTTGTTTCAGAGGAAATGGTTGCTAAGTTGCAATTAGAGAGGAGAAGGCACCCAAAATCCATATTGAATCACATGGTTGCAGAAGGACCATAAGGATTTGGTCAATGAGAAATGTTTGGTAAAGTTTAAGATTGGTAATTATCAAAATGAGGTTTTGTGTGATATTATACCTATGGATGTTTATCACATGCTAGGAAGATTGTGGCAGTTTGATTGATGAGTGGTGTATGATGGACATGCCAACACCTATTCCTTGACAAAGGATGACATTCATCATAAGTTGAAACCCTTGAAGGAGGTAGAAGAAAAGGTGTGCCATAATGAAAGGATTTGTTTGATTCATGGAAGAAAGTTCCTAGAAGGTATGAGACACTAGCATATGTGTTTCACATTGATCCCTAGAGATGATAAAGAAGATACTAATGAGGTACTTATAGAAGTTTCAGATTTATTAAATGAGTTTCAGGATATTGTTTTTGATAATGTGCCTGAAGGTTTTCCTCCAGATTAGCCACCAAATGGACTTGATTCTTGGAGCCAATTTTTTGAATAAGGAAACTCATCGTATGAATCTAGTGGAGAGTGAAGAGTTGAATAGACAAGTGTGAAAGTTGTTGCGAAAGGGATTGATCATAGACAATTTGAGTCCATGTGTAGTACCTGCATTACTAGTGCCAAAGAAATATGGGGAATGACATATGTGTACAGATTCCAAAGCTATCAACAAGATCACTATCAAGTATAGATTACCTTGCCAAGTATGGATGACATCATGGATTGTTTGAGTGGAGCTGAGTACTTCACGAAGATAGATATGAAGAGTAGTTATCATTGGATTTAGATTAGAGAAGAAGATGAATGGAAGACAACCTTCAATACCAAAGAGGGCTTGTACAAGTGGTCAGTCATGCCCTTTAGGCTAACCAATGCATCGGGCACCTTCATGTGGCTCATGAACGAGGTACTAATAGAGTTTTGGGGTAATTTTTTCATTGTTTATTTGGATGACATTTTAATTTTTAGCAAGACATTGGAGGAGCATTTGATGCATATCAATTTTTTTTGAAGAAGCTAAGAGAGGAGAAGTTGATCAATTTGAAGAAGTTTAGTTTTGTGAAAAGAGAGTTGGTTTACTTAGGATTTTTTTTCTTAGTAGAAGGTCTTAAAATGAACACAAAGAAGGTAAAAACTATTATTGAATGGCCTACCCTAAGGATTTCTATTGAGGTGAGATATTTTCATGGTTTGGCTAGTTTCTATAGAAAGTTTATCAAAGGTTTCAATAGTATTTGTGCACCTCTAACTAAAACAATGAGCGGGGATAAAAAAGAGTTTAAGTGGACTATAGGAGCAATTTTTGTTTTGATATATTGAAGAAGAAAGTTACAGAGCAACCTATTTTGGCACTTCCAAATTTTAACAAGGCATTTCAGGTAGATTGTGATGCTAGTGGAAATGCCATTGGCACTATTTTGAGTCAAGAAGGTAAACTTGATGCCTATTTTAGTGAAAATTTGAATGATGGAAAGGAGAAGTATTTTGTTTATGATAAGGAGTTTTATGCTATATTTTAGGCTTTGAAGAAATGGAGACACTATTTGTCACCAAAAGAGTTTATTTTATTTACTGATCATCAGGCTTTACAATATTTAAATAGTCAAGGGAAGTTGAATCAAAGGAATTTGAAATGGGTTGAACTTTTGTAAAGTTATACATTTGTTTTGAAGCATAGGAGTGGAAGATCTAACATAGTTGCAAATTCCTTAAGTAGGAGGCAAATTTTGTTAATGGAAATGCAGATTGAAGTTGTTGGGTTCAATGAACTCAAGAGCTTGTATCTTAAGGACCTTGATTTTGTAGAGGTTTGGAGAGCTTGTATGGATCCTATCACTTTGGATAGGATGAGATGGTCAAATTTTACAATCCAAGATGGTATGTTGTTTCAAGGGAATTAGTTGTGCATTCCAATGAGTTCCATGAGATAAAACCTAATCTAGGAGAAACATAGTTGAAGATTAGCTAGACACTTTGGTCGAGATGAGACCATTTGCCATTGTTGGTAAGTGTTACTATTGGCCACAATTACAACAAGATGTGAAGAAGTTCATGCAAGTTTACAGAGTAACATGTTAGATGGTGAAAGGGACAAGTCATAATAGTGGATTGTATCAACCATTACATGTATTTGAGAGGTCATGGGAGGACAATAGTATAGATTTTCTCCTTGGATTGTTGAGGACATAGAGAGGGCATGATTCCATATTTGTGGTGGTGGATAGATTTTTGAAGATGGCACACTTCATGAACCATGTCATAAGACTAGTGATGTTGTTCATGTTGCAGAGTTATTTTTTAGAGAGCTGGTGAGACTACATGGTCTACCCAAGAGCATAGTTTAATATCGAGATACCAAGTTTGTTGGGTATTTCTGGAGGACACTATGGAAGAAGTTGAAGATTGATTTGAAGTTTAGTTTTACACACCATCCATAAAATGATATACAAACAAAGGTGGTGAATAGGAGTTTGGGTAGCCTATTGAGATGCTTAATAGGAGATAAACCTAGGGGATGGTATTTTATTTTACCACATGACAATTTTTCTTATAATAATTCTATCAATAGGAGCACTGGTAAATCACCATTCCAAATTGTGTATAGGAGTAGTCCAAGAATTACTTTTGAACTGAGAAATATAGATAAGGGTTCAAAGAAAAGTAGTGTCAAGGCTGAAGATTTTACTAAGAACCTAAAGAATTTTCATGAAGAGGTGAAGAAACATATCAATAAGATGAACTCTCAATATAAGGGTAAGGAAGATAAAAAAAAGGAGGTATAAGGAGTTCTAGGTAGGAGATGAAGTCATGGTTCATTTGAGAAAGGATATGTTTCCAATTGGTACATAAAATAGGTTAAAGATGAAAACATTTGGACCATGCAATATCCTAAAGAAACATGATTCAAGAAATGTTTATAAGGTAGATTTTTTGAGTGAGATTCATGTTTCACATGTGTTTAACATTGTTGATTTGATAGAATATCATCAAGGAGTTAAGGATAATGAATTGACAAAGGCATAGTGGAACATTCTAGCACCTACGTTAGAAAAGGAAGAGATAGAATAAATTTTGGATAGCAATGTGGGTAGAAGCATAAGAAATAGGCAATATGTAGAGTACTTGGTGAAATGGAGAGGAAGGTCTATTGAATATTTTTCATAGCTATCTAAAGCTGAGGTTAACCATCTTGATTTCCCTCTAACACCTAAGAAGTGATAGGGTCACTTTTCAAATTACCCTAGGTTTATGATGTAGGAGCATCTAGTGGTGTAAGGAAAATCTTGCATCACCCAAAAATATTGTATTTTCATTTTATTTGTAGTTTCCTTAGTTGTTTTGGGGCCCATGGAAACTCATGCAGTCTTTGGGATAGTTAAAAGTTTGAAATAGCCAGAAATAGTCACCTACTATTTTTAGTAAGTTGGCCTATTCAGGTTCCTATGGACACAAAAATTGGCCCCAAGGAGTGAAATTGGAAAATAAGAAGATTTTAAGTGAAAGAATCATCTCAAATTCATGTACCGTTTGGAAGATATTAAATTTTCATCTTGAGGAATTTCTCCAATGAAGTTTAAAACTAAAAATTGAGGTCTTTTAGAGCCCTAGAATAGGGTGCAAAATCTTTGATCTTGTTGCAAGAATGAAGGTGTTTTCAGTGATGTCAACCAGTTGATGTTGTCATTGATGTCAACTATGCCATGAAAGTTGGTTATTGATTGTATATGTCGAGGATATTGAGAAAATTGTTATAAAGGTCTATAGGTATTTTGTATATGCTCTGAGATATGCTCCATATTGTTGCTATAATTTTACAAATTTGAGTTATTGATCATGGTTGTTGGTAGTTGCTATATCTAGAATTTGGGCTTTTGGATCGTTGTTTAGTGTGATATATCTTCAATAGTATGTGAACTATGCATTTCTGTGTGTCTAGCTGTGGTTCGAGAGAAATGTAAGTTGCTCTAAATTTCTCAGAATGTTGGTTTTATGATTTGTGGTTATGAGAGTAAGTTGATGAGGTCATGTTCAAGTGAAATTTGTTGTTCAAAAAGATTGGATCATGTTAAGAATGCGTGTGCTTAATTTTTTTAATGTGTTTTACACTGGTGTTGGCCGACCTTGTGTTAAACACTACTTACAAAGTAAATGGAAGTGTGTTGAGGTGTGTTGGGACTTATTTAGGTCCTCATTAAGTATATGTTTGGGTCACCCTCATTCTAATTCCATCGTAGAATGTTTTGGCACTAACCTAATTTGAATTTGTAAATACAAATGGTGTGTGGCTGACCTTGGATTGGTTTCAAGGTTGAAGATAGTATAAGTACAAATCGAGATGTTGATGAAAGACAAGATAGATTAAAGACAGATGAGAGTTTGAGCAGATAGATGCAAATTTCATGTTAGGGTTTTGAAGGCAATGAGCTGAAGGCATCCGACATCTTCTATGTGAGTTTGCAAGTGTGTGAGAAAATTATGGTGGAATCTCCATTGCATTGAGATAGTTTTCTCTTTGTGACAATCCTATTCTATCTTCTTTGTAATTCTGTGGCAGTGAGTCCTTGTTGGATAGTGTGTCCTATCTTGGCAACGAGCCTTTCTGGCAGTAAGCCTTTTTGGTAGTGAGCCTTTGTATTTAGTTTTGAAATTCTTTATATTGTGAGCTAATCCTCAATATGGTTTTTCCCTCATTAGGTTTTCCATATAAATATGGTGTTATTGTGTGCATGGTTTCATTATTTTGAGTTTCTATTTTTGAATTCAGTGATTAAACATATTAACAGGGTAAAGGTTTTGTGAATGCTTATAGATCTAACTTCTAGTAAAATTTTTAAAGGTTAAAATTTTCTACAACTGATTCACTCCCCATCTTAGTTGTCTTGTTCAACATATCTTACAAATTTGGCAAAAAATAATTGTAGATCTCTTCACAAGCTTTCCAATGATATATCACAATTGAAAATCTAATGATTAGATTGAAAGTTATGAGCCTGAGAAGTTGCAAATATATAAATATAAAATTAAAAGAAATCTTCTAGAGCAAGAAATAGACGATGGAATTTCTGGTGCCAAAATGGGGTTACACCTTCCAAAATATTCTAAGGTAGTTAAAGTTCTTGGATAAAGAGGGAGAACATGGGTTATAGAAGGGAGCTCCAGTAGTACATATCATGGTTTTTGGCTTGCATATTTTTGTAATGAGAAGGCCCATGTGATTGTAGTATGTTATTTTCTAAGTATTGTAATTTCACTTCATCAAGATAATAGAAAGCAAGTGTTTCTTTCTACATTTTTTTGTTTATCTCTCTTGTTTAGTTGTGTGTGTGTGGTTTTGTAAGGGGAGTACCCTCATCAGTGTAGGGGTTTATGGTGAACTCCTCAAACACCCTAGGATCACCTGTAAGACAAAATAGCTTCCACAAGAGAGAAATGGTAGAAATATCATGTTGTCATTAAGATGCAAGAATGCCAAACTGAATATGGAAAAGTACATATGAAGCCTTTTTTATATAAGCAAGGTTGAGATGTAGTATGTAATATGATGTTGACATGTGTCATAATCTTATGACATGTGACAACTAACTAACTACCTAAGAAATGATGCTAGATAAGATAAGACTTCTAGAAAAGACAACTCATCCTTCTAGAAGGAATTCATATATCCTAAGCAAACATGTGAACCTATCACCTAGTAAATGATACCTAGGAATATAATTAAATGCCTAAGTAAACTTATGTAAGTGCAATTAAATAATTAATTACACCAACACCCCCACATAAATGCAACTTAGGAGAGAATATTATTATGAAAATGATGCAAAGATGGGTCTTGACTACGAGGCCATGTTAGGTACCCATGTACAAATGCAATGCAAGGAAATCTCTCACAAACAGAGGAAAGGAGAAAACCTAGTGGGACAAAACTCCTCCCCCAAAAGAGAGATAATGCAACGTTGATATCCATCACAAATCCAATCAATCTCCATCCACACAAAGGATGATAAGAGAGACCATTCAACCCCCCATAATGAGATAACTTGCTGCAAAAGAAGCACTTGAAGTACACTATGGAGTAACATTGGAATCCTTAATTTGGCAAGCAAGGAAAGACACTTCTATTTTCTAGAAACCATATTAGAGTCACTCAAAGACTTAAGTTCATAATCATTATAAAGCAATATTAGACCTGATGCCAAGGAACACTGGAAAACTCACAAACTAGCACAACTTTGGAATTTATAAAATAATAGTTGATTGATAAATGATCTGGAACTGAAATGAAGTGCAAAGAAAATGCAAACCTAATGCACACAAAAAAAGAAATAGTGCATGCATTGATGAATGTTCACATCTGCCTCCATGATGAAAAATAACCTTAGATCTGTGTAGAGGACAAAATTAGCTTTCTGATGGTATAAAGTTTTCAAAAAATGGACACTGTATGCTCTAAAAGTTATGAATTTTTGAAAAAAAGGAATAAATTGTGCCAACCAACAATGTAAACACGACCCTTTTGATTTGATTTCTGGAAAATTTACTTGTTGCATGCAAAATCTAATGGATACCCAAATAATATTTTGATGCAAAGAGCAAAACCTAAAAATATTTTTTTCGATCCAACAAGGGATAAACCCACAAAGGTGGTTTAAAATTCAAATGAGGAAGGAAAACTTGTAAAAAATGAACCCATGTCAAAAAATTTCATTTTGGTGGTTCGAACGAACCAAAAGAGGGTTCACTCAAACTAGGGTTTGAGCGAACCCATTTAATGCATGTACAGACCAATCAACTAAAAAAACAAATGGAAACCCCTTTATGGAAGGGGGTTTGAATGAACGTTGGTTCGCTCAAACACCTGGGGGTTCACTCAAACCCCCTTGGTTCGAGGGAACCCCCCCTTTCCTTGATTTTTGACCTTGTTCACAAAAAAATCAAAATTTTTGCACTTCAAAGCTCGGGTTGAAGATGAAAATGGCAGAGACTTCACAGACCCAACTGGAATTAGGTAGTCCTCAGAACAAGTTATCCAACAAATATAATTTTAATATGTTTTGGTTTTATTGTGTAATTTTTTTTTTAGTTTTATTAAACATAGGTTTTTCACCAAAAATCAAACTCTCTATTCTACACATGTGGAAAAATAGCAAATTATCAATTTTTTTTTTGAAAAATATGAGTGCACTAGATATTGAAGTCCTTGATCTAACAATTTTTTTTTGAATTTTGATACATACAAAAAAATTTACACGTTATATAGTCGTGCTATGTCTGAATTGTAATTGGTTTGACTTTGAAACTTGTTTAAAGAAAAAATATTCAATTAAAAACTATCTAACCAAGTGGAAACACTAGATATTGAAGTTATAAATCTAAATATGAAAGAATTAGAATTTTATCCTTCATGGAAAAAAATTTATGCGTTATACGATGAGCATCACTTTTTAAAAATGTTGTTTTATGAAAAAAACTAGTTTTCGAGGGAGATGGAAAAAGAAACTTGCAATCTGATTCCAAAATTTTTGAAAAAAATATATTTAGAATCTACAGAAAAAATGTCACGAAACTCTAGTTTGCATCGAGTAAACCCACAAAAGTGGTTTACAATTCAAATGAGGAAGGAAAACTTGTAAAAAATGACCCCATGCCAAAATTTTTAATTCTGGGGGTTTGAATGAACTAGTTGGTTCGAATGAACCAAAAAAGGGTTCGCTTGAACCAAGGTTCAGGCGAACCCATTTAATGCATGCACAAATAAAAAACAAATGAAAACCCCTTTTGGGAAGGGGGTTCGATCGAACCCTTGGGGGTTTGCTCAAACCCCCCTGGTTCGAGTGAACCCCCTTTTCCCTGATGTTTGACCTTCTTCGCAAAAAAAAGTAAAAAATTTTGCACTTCGGAGCTCGGTTTGAACATGAAAATGGCAGAGACTTCACAGACCCAACTAGAATCGGTAGTCCTCGAACGAGCTATCCAACGAATATAATTTTAATATGTTTTGGTTTTATTATGTATTTGTTTTTTTAGTTTTATTAAACATAGGGTTTTCACCAAAAATCAAGCTCTCTGTTTGCACATGTGGAAAAATAACAAGTTATCATTTTTTTTGTGAAAAAATATGAGTGCACTAGATATTTAAGTCCTTGATCCAATAAAAAAAATTGAATTTTGATACATATAAAAAAAGTTACATGTTATATGGTCGTGCTATGTCTGAATTGTAATTGGTTTGACTTCGAAACTTGATTAAAGAAAAAATATTCAATAAAAAACTATCTAACCAAGTGGAAGCACTAGATATCGAGTTCCAAATCTAAATTCAAAAAAAAAACTTATGCGTTATATGGTGAGCGTCACTTTTTAAAAATGTTATTTTTTTTAAAAACTAGTTTTTGAGGGAGATGGAAAAAGAAGTGCAATCTAATTCCAAAAACTTTGAAAAAAATATATTTAGAATCTACGGACAAAATGTCACGAAACTCTAGTTTGCATCATCTTCAAATTCCTCACAGTTCAACCGTTATAGGTGCCTGAAAGTGAAGATTTAGTTAAAAAAAAAATTTAGTGTCCAGTTTGGCCAAAAATTGTAAACCACTATTGTGGGATCACCTCATCATCATCAAATTCCTCACGATTTAGCTGCTATAGGTGCCCGAAAGTGAAGATTTAGTTAAAAATAAATATTTCAATGTCCAGTTTGGCGAAAAATTGTAAACCACTATTGTGGGATCACCCCAAGTAGAAGATGAAAAAATAATTTTCTTTTGACTTTCAACTTGTAGAAAAATGATGCACAACAATTTTTGTATAGTAATTTTCTTCAGACTTATGCAAGATATGCAAAATCTAAAAGATACCCATTTGAGATTTCAACCCTGTCTATAAAACACATATTTTTTTTTTTTTAACAAATGAGTGGAAGCTCAATTTTTGAACCAAATATATATATATATATATATATAAACGACTAATGAAAAAATAGTTTTCGTCAAACCCTTGTAAATTTGACAAAATATGTCAAATTTTGATGAAACGAAAGTCGATCTTGACTTTCTCTGATGCCTTGGATTCAATGGCAAGGTTCTCAAGACCCCAACTCGCACCCAACAAAACTTTCATGCCAAGGTTGGCCCCTTAGATCTGGGAAGAAGTTTGTAGCACTAATGCTTTGATACCATGTAGGAGTTTATGGTGAACTCAAACACCTTAGGATCACCTCCAAGACAAAATAGCTTCCACAAGAGAGAAATGGAAAAAATATCATCTTGTCATTAAGATGCAAGAATGCCAAACTAAATATGGCAAAGTACATATAAAGCCTTTCTTATATAGGCAAGATTGAGATGTAGTACATGTAATATGATGTTGACATGTGTCATAATCTTATGACATGTGACAACTAACTAACTATCTAGGAAATGATGCTAGATAAGATAAGACTTCTAGAAAAGACAACTCACCCTTCTAGAAAGAATCTTATATCCTAAGCAAACATGTGACCCTATCACCTAGTAAATGATACCTAGGAATATAATTAAATGCCTAAGTAAACTTATGGAAGTGTAATTAAATAATTAATTACACCAACAATCTTGTTCATCTTCCCTTTTGGGCTACCTTCATATTTATTTTGCATTACTCTCTTTGCTTGTTGTGTCATGGATACAAATGTGCTTCTAGTCAGGGAGGTTCAACAGATGGATTTCTAAGGAATAATTTGAGAGCTTTAGCTAATGAAGGTTTTCAAGTCCCATTCTATTTTTGTGTTGCATTCCATTGATTGGATCCTCAAAGGTGAGTTTTGTTGGTTTTACGTTGTTACAAAATGTACTCTTATATTGCTTCAACAATTTTGTGATATTTCTACTAGATATGGGTGAAGGAAAGGTGATGATTCAAAAAATTAACACTACATTGTTTAAGAAGAAATTCTTAGGTGGTTTTTAGAGCATCATGTAGGTTGCAAATATTAGTGTGACGTTTCCTCTTGCGATAGTTGATCATGGTATGAATTCGGGTTTGTGGTTTCTCTTCATCATTATGAGTTGTACACTATGGGAAGCTTATAGAAAAATGTGGGTGCAAAAGGGCATTAATTTCCTTAAGCCTATCTTGGGTATGATTGATTTTGGGGGTATCCTTTAGATGCTCTCTCAGATAGATGAAAGTTTGAATGGCAGTGAAGACTAAGGTAACACAATCTCTTTGCTACAATTGTCTATGAGATTTTTTGCATGGTACTTGTCCTTGTAGTCTAGGTTAATATTTCTACTTTATTAGTTTGAGCAATTTTGTTTTATGCCCTTTTAGAATGAATTATGTAAATTCTATACATTTTTACTAGAACACATATGAATGTAATTTTCTTTCCTTTTTAGGCATCCAACAAATTCATCGCTAGCAATTCATCGAAGGAAAATTCACCACTAGCAATTCACCACCATCGAAAATTCATCGACGAAAAATTCACCACCAAGTAAAATTGACTGCTAGCAATTCACCAAGTTTTTGAAATATATATTAAAAAATATTGGTGAATTGTTGGTGGTGAATTTTCCGTTGGTAAATTTTCCATGACGATGAATTGTTGGCAATGAATTTTCCTTCGAATTGCTGGCAATGAATTTTCCTAGAACCTTGTTAATATAATAGTTATGATCTCAACATCGTTATAAATATAACAAAAAACTAACTATTCAAATAAAATAGAATAAAATAAAATAATTTTTAAACAAATTACAATTTATATCCATACAATAAACAAAATATATCTATTCATATATAATAACTTTTAAATAAATAAACTTATGATAATCTATAAGATACTTTAAATACTCAAATACATTATTTATTAATTACTTCAATTAATTAATCTAAATGATTGAAAGGAAAAATGAATTTTTGTTTTTATTTGTTTATCTCTTTTGAGTTTGAAGCAAACATAGATTTTATATTTACACAAAGAAATCAAGATCAACCAAATAAACAACTTAATCTTGCACCAAACAAATTGGATATTGCTTAGCGTTAGAATATCTTTCAAGTTTTCTAAATTGGAATCTTGTCTTTAAATTCAAACATACATAGTACCTAATGCTCATCTTCCGCCGACAAGAGGACTAGGTAGGAGAGCTCTTCACGCAATAATCTCACCAAATTATAATAAATTAATTGCATATTATAGGTTTAAAATACACAGTTTAACAAACGTACTCCATAATTAAGCATAAAGTAATAAATGCTTCTAGACACACACTAGGTAGACTATAGAAAGCGTTTGTTTTTACTTTTAAACCTCGGGCCCACCATCCCCAATATATTCTCCTCTATCCTACGGATCTACTACGTACATAATACCAAAAAAATATTATTACTTTATCGAAATTGTTTATATAATGAGATTTCATAAGAATAAATTAATTTTGAGTGATATATGTTAATATATCTTACAGTAAATTTAATGGTTTGGAAGGTTGAAACTATTTTTTTTATCTATTATGTGTAGATTAACATAAAATTACAAATAATAATAAAATAAAGTATTTTTTTTTTAAAAATAAATGTTAGCTGTTGTATTGATTAACATTAGTGTTTATATAATAAAGTTGGTTTATGCATGAACTAATAAAATGCAAATCAAAAGACATAGGTACATTTTGTATGGAGAATAATCATATTTGTTAAGTAGGTTCTAATATTTTTGAGTGTATTTGTAGATTTGAAAATAGTGTATTTTTACATTTAAAAATAGTGTATTTTAATAATATTGCACTAGTAATTAGCATATCCATCTTTAAAAGAATATATATAAAAGATGTTGATATATATCATTTTGAAGTGTCTATTTAACTTAAATCACAAATCAAGTAAAATGTAAGCACTTGTTCACAAAGATATATGTAAATTATAAAAATGTAATAATATTTGTGATTGTCAATTAGTAGAGGTTATTTAATTATTCAAATAGAAGTGAATTTGAGAGACACGTGTAGCTTGTCCAAATGTGATTGCTTAATATTTTTTGTTACGTAATTACTTAAGAATTATTTTATTTTTATTCATTTAAGAGTTATTTAAGAAAAAATTAAATATGTTGGTTTTTTATTTTATTTTATTTTATTTATTTTTATTTTTATCTTTTTTTTTTTAATGATATGATGGTCTACAATGTTACTATAATCTTACTGTAATTACAATTTTAAGATTGTTAGTGTTGATAATTATTAGTAACAATTAAATGAAACACACCTATTAGAATAAAAAAGCAACATATCATGTGATACCACATCAACTCACAAAAAATGGTTTAATATGTAATTATAAAATAAAAAAATTGTATATTTTATGACATCTCAACAAAAACATGTCAATGGAACATCATATTTGATGATATAAACTTAAAAATTGAGTTTAAGCAATGGACTTGCCAAATAAACTCATATAAAAATTTGAAAGTCATGAAAACAATTACCACTAATTTTAAAAAACATAAAATTAAAACATACAACCAACGAAAGGGTTGTACTTCAATTGATTGATCACGATTGATGATAGTGATTGTATGTTCATTGACTACGCCATCTACCAAGTATCAAATCTCAGGAGGAATGATTATAAGCAGTGAGACTGGGGCCATGCCCCTATATGGATATCTAGATGGACAACCCTATCTCTCAATCCTTGACTTGCAGCGAAAAAGATATCAACATAGATTCATGTTCTAACCCTCAATCTTTGACTTGCAGAAAAAAAAAAAATATCAACATAGATTTATACTTCCATATTGAATTAAAAAAACAAACCTTGAGAATGATATAAAATTCTCTACTAACTATTAAATTTCCTGCTATATATATTTCATATTTTTCTTCTGGAGTCATGCATGTGAAGGAAAATGGTGAACAATAACCGTCATGACAACAAGGTGTGAGGGAAATTAACGCCTCCCCAACCTATCACGGGCAGAAGCATGCGTAGATTGTACAGGATCTGTTTATTATCTTTATTTTATTCGACATTAACATCAAATTTCTTTGCTCCAAGTTTTAAAAAGAAGACAAATGCATTAATCTTACCTGATACATCTGAGATATGGTACTTTAATTGTGGTTTCAATTCTCCTTGTCATCTTGCCTGCTTTGAATATTAATATGCTGACATCTTTACATTGGACTTGAAACAAATAATAGAAAGCCAGACGTCAGGTCGCTTATAAAAGAAGATGGGTCTATTCAAGAGTCGTGGTCTTTGAAAATGAAAACTCCTCCACCTGCCCGGCAGCAAAATATTCCACAATTAGGTAAGAAAGCTCTTTCTATCTTTTCGTGCTGGGTAAATGGGGTCGAAAGTCGACGTAGAACGGCCTTCAACAAAAGTCTGAATTTTTAAACAATCTAAAAACCTACAGAGACTATATAAGTGGAAGTTATTCGGAATTTCATAGCCATGCAAGTGTGAACAGGTAGAAGAAGTCAGTGCAGAAATGGCGGTCTAATAATTAACTGCTAGACCTTTTTAGTAGTCAAAGGTAGAAATGGAGAAAGACTAAGATATGTTATTTTCCGATCTGAGAAGATTACTTTCTGCAGTTTTCCAATAAAACAACGATCCGCCGCGCACCGAGTGGAATATTTCTTAGCTAAGGTAAACGTGCGTAACAGTAGTTTGAAAATTGTTCTGGTCTGCTGAAAATAGCAGCCATAGAATAATACCACTTGCAAAACAATGGGAAGCACTTATCCAATCGGTATGTTGGAATAAAAGTGATTTGAGACTAAGTTTACATACAGTGGGGCTGGTTAAATAGTTCTAATCCAATCCCAAATTGTGTGATATGGGTCAATAAGTTTGATTCGTAAAATTACAGGGTTGAATTTTGATAGCAGTATCATCATTGACAGGTTATGGAAAATACCTTATTTACGTGTGATTATTGTTTAGCAAACACGTCATGTTAGTTTTTCTTTTTTATCATTGAGCGTGATTCAAAATATCGATATAAAAACACACAATTAATTCTAGAAACAATCAACAATTGATTCTAGAAACAATCTTTCGCCAGTTGTTTGCATAACATAAACAATATCCACATTTCCATTATGTCCCGCACTAAACAGCATATTTTCCTTAATTTCAGGGTTCTAATTGTGTTTCTTTGCTTTATTTAAACGCTTGCTGTCAGGTTATACAGGTAATAATACATGATAATCATGTTGTTTGCCGTGTATATGAGGAGATGAAGGGTATGGTGGTGTGTACGAGACAACACAAGAGACAAGTAAGTCTCTACGTCATGCTTGGTTTCTGATCGTAGTGTAGGGTCAATTATTCTGTGCATTATGGATTTGTCAAGATTCTCTCAATTGGTTTCCACAGTGAGGATAGTGGGTAGGTCATAACAAAAGGGGGCTCAGACTGATCTGTAGCAGCGAGGGAGGTATGGACGTGACGTTTAATTGCATAGGACCACACAATTTTGCTTGGGGATTAGTCGGCATATGGTCCATGGGCTCCAAGATTACCACCTACTAAAATATCTTCATTTAACAGTGAGGCATCGGTCCTCTGATAAGGATAAACTTTTCAGTCTGTTGATAACTTCAACAGTGCTTTGGTAGACTATATAGACCCTGCGTGGGTATGTTTCTTTGCATATGATTCTTGTGTGGATTATCATCTGATAAAGATAAAAGCCCACCCCACAAAAAAAATACCTCCCAAAGAATTTTCTAAGTATGAATCGAGAGGGCCCTCAAATGGCTTCCCTGCAGATAACTACACACAATGCATCAGATATGTCTGCTGATTATCAAAGCAGCAGTCCAATTCTCAAGGACTTTGATGACGATGGAAAGCCCAGACGTACAGGTAGACTCTTTTCTTCCATTTGGGTATAATTTTTTCCTTCGATTTTCTTGGTTTTAGATTGTGATTGTGTGGAGGAAAGTCTCCATGGATCAATATCAAGTTTCCACAATCTATATTGCTGATACTTATCATTTTCGAATTTGATTGTGTTCGAGTTTTGCTCATACTTGTATCTCGAAGTTTTGAAATCTCCATGGATTACTTACTGTGTGTAAATGTGAACTACAGGCAACATATGGACTGCAAGTGCTCATATTATCACTGCAGTCATAGGATCAGGAGTGCTGTCACTCTCATGGGCTACGGCTCAATTGGGCTGGGTCATTGGACCTGGAGTTCTCATTGCTTTCTCTTTCGTTACTCTATATACCTCCACCTTACTTACAGACTGCTATAGATCTCCTGATCCTGTCAAAGGAAAAAGAAATTACACCTACATGGACGCGGTGAAAGCAAATTTAGGTGTGTGAATAGAATGTCATGGTCTTGAAAATGTTTTGGTTGGGTTTTCCAAAATTCTTTCTTGAAATTGGCTTTCAACTGAGAAAAGCTTCAAATTCCAAAATCATTTTATTTCACATTTATAGAGTTCACAAGCTGCATGGCCACCAGAAATCCAGAGTCATGTGATAGCATGCATGCATTTTTAGAAGGCTAGAAAAAACTAATGTCTTTGCCAATAACCACTGTTATATGATTTTCATGTTTTTTCTTCTCAGTAAGAAACTTGTCACATCTTGATTCTCAGGACGGACGCAAATATGGCTCTGCGGCTTCACACAGTATACCAATTTATACGGAACCGCAATCGGCTACACCATCACAGCATCTATCAGCATGACGTGAGTTTCTGCTTCAAATTTATAACCAAAAAAATCTTAAGTTTGTACGAGTTTTTCACAGTTCATGAAATTATAGAATGTGAGGTTTTGGATTCAACTGTCTGTTTTTCTTTCAATGGATCACATTCAATGATGTGATGTGAGGTTTTGGATTCAACTGTCTGTTTTTCTTTCAATGGATCACATTCAATGATCCACATCAGAGAGAAAAATATATATGCTAGTTTAAAATCTTACATATATATGCTGAAGGTGAATTGTTGGACAATTTCAGGGCTATCAAGCGATCAGATTGTTTCCATGACCATGGCAGGGAAGCTCCATGCCACCCCTCCAACAACCCTTATATGATTATATTTGGAATCCTACAGATTATCTTATCTCAAATACCAAATTTTGACAAGCTCTGGTGGCTTTCTATAGTTGCCGCGGTTATGTCATTTAGTTATTCTTCAATAGGCCTCGGCCTTGCTATTGGAAAAATTGCAGGTACAAGTTATGGCTTCACTTAGCCTTGCCAAATATTGATGGTATTAAAAATTGGAAAGTTTGTTTCTAGAGTCAATTGTCTATATTTTGTATAGACAGATAACATTCAATAATCTATCATTAGAATTTTCTGATGAAACTTCGATAGATTGTTGAATATGATCCAAATGTCGGCAATCTATCCGACGAGTTTGCTATAATGGCAGTTTTCATATCTTGACGAAAATCTGGTGTGAAATTGCAGAAGGAAACTTCCACGGGACTCTGACAGGAGTGACTGTAGGTACAGTCACACAAACCCAAAAGATCTGGAGGGCCTTCCAAGCTCTGGGAGACATTGCCTTTGCTTATTCATTCTCCATGATTTTAATTGAGATCCAGGTATGGCACCCTACCCTTCACTAATTTGCAAAAGCCACAACTTTTTTCTTTCCACCTCACATCTAAAAAACCAAAACTGTAAATATTTTGAAGGACACTGTCAGAACACCTCCAGCAGAGAACAAGACGATGAAGAAAGCCACAGCAGTAGGGATTAGTGTTACAACCATGTTCTACATGTTATGCGGTTTACTAGGCTACGCAGCTTTTGGCAACCGTGCACCGGGTAACTTCTTAACTGGGTTTGGCTTTTACGAACCCTTCTGGCTTGTTGACATAGCCAACATATGCATCATTATTCACCTGGTGGGAGCATATCAGGTGTGTATGCTTTCAAAGTCTAATTTTCAACTAGTACTCTACAAATTTGTACAGTGGATTCAAATAGTTTAATGTCTTACTTCTTCTATGCAGGTTTTTGTACAACCCATCTTTGCATTTATTGAAAAATGGTGCTTCCATAAATGGCCTGGGAGCACATTTCTTAACATCGAATACAATGTGAAAGTGCCTAAATATGGAGTGTACAAACTTAGTCTTTTCAGACTGGTTTGGAGGACAGTTTTTGTGATCACCACCACAGTGCTTTCAATGCTCCTGCCATTTTTCAACGATGTTGTGGCACTTCTGGGTGCGGTGGGATTTTGGCCATTGACAGTGTATTTCCCTGTGGAAATGTACATAGCTCAACAGAAGATCGCGCCTTATACATCCAAATGGTGTATTTTGAAGATCTTGAGTGGTGTCTGTTTCCTTGTCTCCTTAGCAGCTGCAGTTGGGGCAATTGAAGGCATCATCCAAGATTTGAAAACGTACAAGCCCTTCAAAACAGCATATTGACTGGACATCTTTCCTATCTAAAAGTATAGTTCATGTTGTGTACTGCTAGTCTTGTCTTTCTAGCATTAATTTAGAGCCTTATCTGGGCGCATAAAGGTTTTCAGAGAGCAAGAGGAACTTTTTTTTCTCTTGAACATACAAAAACCTTTACTGCTTTGGTTTCACACCTGGCCTGATCAGCACCCATTCTGTCTACTGTTGAGTATCGCTAAGGAATTTTAAAATATTTTCGAGGCCTTTAACGGTGGCGCGAAAACTGGTCTGGTTGTATCTAGTTTTATACTATCTAACCCAAAATTAATAATAAATGAGTGGGTGGTTATGCCTTCACTTTCTCTAATCTTTGCCATATCTTTTGAGCTTTTTCAAATAATTGACCATCATTATTCTCTACATAATTGTTCAATAAAAATTAAAATTAGGTCTCGAATGATGAGTTAAGATTAAAATAATTGAGAAACTTAGTAATATACAATTGAAATGATTAATTTGTTTTTGTCTTGTTAAGATGGTGCTACATAAATTTAGAAATTGAATACAATATTTAACATGTTATCTAAGGTGTGTGATGAATGAATTGTGAGCTTTTTGGCACTATGTCATGTCTATAATTTGCTCCATGGACACCTTTTTTATGTATGGTTTTGTCAATTGTAAAGTTGTAGCTCTTTATTCCTACCAAAATTATTAGATAGTGTGTGTACTTGTTTTTTAGAAAGGGTGATGTTGAAAAGCATCTTGGGGGCCTATTATATATAGAAGACAACTTTATTTGACTTCCTTGGTGACAAATAGACCTTGGTGTTAATTAGACAAGATCAAAATAGAGGGATATGAGAATGCTTATTGCTAAGGAGACCGGGAATGAGAAATATATGATGTTCATGCTAAATTCTATGATGTTGTATTGATGACTAAAATGCCCTGGGATAAAAGGCTTTAAATACAAGTCCTAGACACACAATTTGAAACTTTTAGAATGCATGTTGAAATGTAACAATTATTTTGGAATGTGTTAGCATTGGAAGTGGGAGATTTGAAATTTGAATATGGAGGATTAGACTGCATATGTGATTCTTCTTTGTAGGGGAATGGACTGCATGTGCAACCTAGTCTAACGAGGAAAATATCCTACGAATTGTAATGAACCTACATGACAAAATAAATTGAACACACACAATATATAGAAATGAGAGAAAAAAAAATCTTATTATCTTCATAGTGCCACTTTGAGAAGGTAACCTCCCAATAAAGCATACACTCCAATTACAAATATTCAAGATGCATTCCATTTGGGAAGTCATTACAATATAAAGTCCTACCAAAGATAACTCTTATCATCCTATGCATGTGGGATAATTACTTTAATCTAACTAACTAGTGGGATAACTTTCAAAGCATAAGAATTCAACTTTATTTAATATTACCTATGGTCAACTTACAAAGCATATATATCCTACTAATATTTGGTGTCATATAGTGAATTGAGGTTTATAACATTCTCCACCTTGTAAAAAATATTTTTCCTCAAATATTGAGATGGAGAAACTTGGAGAGAATGCTAGTAGGTTCCCATGTGACATCTTTAGGTTCACAAACCCTTTTGCTGGTCTAAGAGCTCCTTGATATAATTTTTATGATTGTTTGTCCAAGATCCCATCTAATGCAATGAGCTCAATTAGAATGTGAGTGACTTAGTCAAGTAATCACTTTCTTGAGACAAGAGACATAAAAAATAGTGTAGCTTAGATAAATGTGAGAATACTAACTTGTAAGCCACCTCACTAATGTGTTGGAGAACCTAATAAGGACTAGAATAGTTGGAAACCAAATTATGACCTTTCTTGTCCCATAATAAAAGCTACTTGTAGGTATGGTGTTGTAAAAACCTATTCACGAATGTCAAAGGTATGCCTTGTCTAATATTGATCTACCTATTATTTATGTGATTTTGGTACAACATGTTAGATTGGCCTTAAGGATTATGGAGATATTTTAATGTTTAGCTAGAGTACTGTCAGTTGTTGCAACCTTGGATGAAATTGAAACATAAGTACATAAGGATGGTAGGAGAGAACTAGAGAGGGAACCATATGGGTTGGAACCATTATGATAAGTAGTATTAAACTGTGCCACTAAACCAAAGATAACCATTTGGCTCATTGTCCCTATTACTTAGAAACAAAATGAATAAAGTAAGTCTTAACAAATTTGTTAAAAATACATGAGTTTAACCACCAATTTGAGGATGATATATTGAACTCATGTTTAAGGTAGTTCCCTATAAGTTAAAAAAGATCTTGTCAAAATTTACTTTTAAAAGTTGGATCACAATCACTAACAAAAGAGAGACATACCATGGAGTTTGCAAATTGAATCTAAGAAGTTTTGAGAAATCATATCCCTAGTGTAAGGGTGAGGTAATGCATAAAAATTAGCATATATAGTTAAGAAATCGATCACAACTAAAATGATATGTTTACCTCTTCAGAATGAGCCCCATAATGAAATATATAGAAACATCAATGATGTGTTAGCCTTGGAAGTGGGAGATTCAAAATTCAGATCTAGAGGACTAGATTGAATACATGGTTCTTTCTAGGGGATAGTATTACACATGCATCCTAGTCTAGAGAAGTGGAAATCCTATGAACTATAATGAACCTACAAAGCAAAACAAATTGAACAAATAAAAATATGTAGAAACAAGAGAAATAAAATATTCTTATTATCTTTGTAGTTCCACTTTGAGGGGGAAACCTCCCAATAAAGCATACACACCAATTACAATATTCAAGATACCTTCCATTTGGGAAGTCATTACAATATAGAGTCTTGTCAAAGACAACTCCTACCATCCTATGCATGTGGGATAATTACTTTAATCTAACTAATTAGTAGGATAAATTACAAAGAATATGCATTCAACTTCATTTAAGATTACCCATGGGATAAGTAATTGCACCACAAATTAAGGTAAAAACACCTACTAGTAGACCTCCTACTATCCACTAATCCACCAACAATGCTCACAAGAAAGGTGTGGATCATACTATCAAAACCATCAAGTACCAAAGAACATAGAATGATATTCAAATTATAACCAAAGTATGACAAAATGAAGCATACTTCATCTAGATTTTATTTTCTTTCTATCTCACCACTAAACTCCATAGCTCTCCCAAGTTTTCCACATCACAAAAGATAGAGATTGCAAATTCCTCATATTCACCATATGTTAGAAGGAAAGTAGACTCTTACCTTTGTTTTCTTTAAAATAAAATAAAATTAAAAGTTCAACTTTAACCTTTTAAATCTGATAGTTTACTTTCACGTGGGCTTATCTTTTAGATGCTAAAAGACAAACGAGAGCTTATCTTCAAAACTTTTCATTAAAAAAATAAAATTTATTTGTTCTATTTTTCTACGGAACGTATGACGCCGTATAAAAAACAAAAACAAAAAGCAATACCAATCTTCTACGTTTCTACAAAACGTATTACGCCGTATAAAAACACAAAGCAAATAAGAAGTTTGACACGACCACCATGGCTCTCACGACCTCTGATTACCTTTCATTCTTTTTCCATGCTATTCATTGATTTCTTCAATGGCGAGTGATGTTTTTGTTGTCTAATTTGCCTTTGCTATTCATAGAGTTTTTATTACCAAAATAAGTGTTTTTGTTTTGATTTATAGGTATAAGTTATTTGCAATAGCTTTCCTCATAGATTTAGGCACTCCTTCAACAATGGTACCACATTCAATCAGTTCATGGCCATCCTCACACAGATCTGAGCACCCATTCAAAGCCACCCATCCAACATAAAGATTTTTGTCATGCTTCAATCAAAATAATGGTGGCCTCTATTGTTATTTGTGTCTCATTATTTATAGCTTCTACTCTTCACATTCTGCCACAAAATGACTGCTTCAACATTTTAATGGCTTCTCATGGCTCTTTACAGCTTTACGTTTTCTACAGGAGCTTCTTCACACCCTAATGGTGATCTCCACGTATAACACCACAAAGGACAAACCCAAAATCACAGACTTCTCCCATGGTAAAGAAATACCACCAATATCATGTAAAGTTCATCCATGGCCTCTCTTCACCCTGTGCAAAATAACAATGGCACCCATGTATAATGGTGGCTTCAAGCAACCTAGAGAACAATAATCCACAAATCACAGAAATGCTCCTTCCTGCCACTCAACAAAAACTCTCGAACATTTCAACTTTACAAATATGTTTCTTACATCTCCACAACTCTTAGATTTATTGACAAAATCTATGGACTGCAAAAGTGGTGTGTCGAGCCAGATAGATTTAAAATACTATGCAATAGAAATTAACAATAGATCGAAGCAAAAAACATAGATTTATCCCATAGTAGAACATGCCACAAATCTGAAAATCAAAACATGCTTGTATCGGCAATCTAAAAATGCACTCAAATAAACACACAGCAAATTATAAGGAGCTCACCATACCATAGATCTGAAATCAGAGATCAAGCCGTAGACTTCTAACCATGCAAATATAAAACCATCTTGGATATGAAATCATAGATCCACAACACTAATGTCTCCACTTTAAAGCTCTTACCATCTTTTCCAAAAAAAACCATAAATTTACCTACACATAGGTTCTCCTAAAATAAAAGGTTAAATCTACAAGGATATGCTAAGTCCACATAAATTTTACGAAACGATGGTCTAGAATAGTATGTTAAATTCATAATGTAAAATAATAACAAAAATAAATACAAAGATCACACTAGATATACGTTGGGAGAACTTTTAAAAAAAAATCTAAATTCTAAAGCACCACAAACGCAATGTATTATCTTAAGAATGAGATTACAACACACTTGCATAGTTCTTCATAAACTTTAGCTTCGTTAAGCAATCCAATTGCAGTTCTAATGTAGTCAATCCAAAAGCATATGGAAGCCCCACATCCCACTCCATGCCTTCCTTGAGATCCTACCACATATACAATCTCTCTGAGATGCTCTATAATGCATACACATACCACTACACATGTGCTTGCTTTTATAGAACAAGTTTGCACAAAACCACTAAGTGATATTACATAAACCATGAGTCCAAAACCATGTGCTCACTAAAATATGTTCCCCAATATTAAATACATGTCCAATATCTCATACAACTTACAAGTGTCCCCAAATGTGCCTATCCTAGTGTGGTTTGCACATCGTAAGATATAGTGTACAATAAAAAGAGAATATTACATTATTATGCTAGGTGTACAACAAATCTTTCCAATATAGAAGAGGAGTAAGGACTAGTACTAGATAAAATAACCTCCACCTCTTGGAGCTCTTTAACCATATTTTTAATTTTATTATTTTTCTTAAAGTGGTATCAACGGGGCTAAATATTTGGAGAATGGATACCAAGAAAGGGATAGCCATGGGACCTTAGAAGGGGTAACCCTTTGGGCTCCTTGAATACTTGTTGATATTTATCAATGAGGCCTTGCAAGCCCAATAGAGGAGAAGATATTGAAACTCTAAAGAGTAGAATTGGGCTAGGATACTTGAACACCAATTTTTTAATAATTTATGATAGGAACTTACCATCTAAACCTCACCAACCTTCAATCCTTGTAATATATACTCTTGGCCATAATGGTGGAATTTGAACCATATCAAGGAGTAGTCATAAGTGATTGAGCCTAAGGTTTACAACCATTGGACACCCAACAAAACATCTACTCCAATTGAGGAAAAAGAAAACTATCCTTGATCAATTGTTAATCCTCCATATTTAGCTTTACATTGTAACACTTTCTCCTACAAGACATGGTATTACCTTTGACCCCCGTGATTTGAAAGTTATTGTAGATAAAGTTATGAACGCTTCCACCATCTATGAAGACCACTAGTTTCTATCATTTAATGTATCCAATGACCTTAAGTTTTTTTGAGGGTAAAGGGTCCTTCCAAAGCATGAATATAAATATGAGAATCAGGAGTGGAGTCTTGTTTATGGAAGCCAACTCTTCTTCCACATCAAAATATCCCTTTGAATCACTAAGAATCAATATATAGAGTCAATGATATGTAAGTGTTGCTCTTAACATTTGTGGCATTTTCCCCTTTCTTTATCACAATTAAAAAATATCTCATTTTTCAATCTCTCTAACATCTATTCTTGGGAAATCTAGTGAATTAGGGTGGGTTTAATGCAATAATCTAATTCCTCATTTTTGGGTTTGAAAGGGAGAAGAAACCAACAAGTTTTTTTCTATGCTACAAATTTTTCCTCGACAAACAATAAGATCCTGAATTGAATATTAAAACTTCTACCAAAACATCCTCTCTAAAAAATAACATTAAAAAAATGAATCATTAGACCACGGACCTTTTGTTTTCTTGTCAAACTCACTTTGATATTCTATATTGAATGTTTTTGTCATAATTCAATGAGGGAATTCATGAATTCTTAATAGAACATGAGTGATTCTTTATGAAAGTATATCCATGTAAGAAATAGGTGAGTCATATCCAACCATTGAAACCACCAAATGATTGAAAAGATGTAATATATAGCTTTTAATCCCGGAGAACTTGATGTACTACAAAATATTAGTCATCCTTTTACAACCAACTTGTATGATTTGTGCCATCAAATTTTGGGAAGTCTTGTATAGAGGGGCATGGAAGTCCACCCTAATTCAAGGAGTGAGATCCCATTATGGTAATAAATTATTGGGTATGCTTTCTAAGTCTAATTTTCAACTATTACTTTAGAAATTTGTACAGTGCTTTCAAATAGTTTCATGTCTGTCTTCTTCTATGCAGGTTTTTGTACAACCCCTGTTTGCATTCATTGAAAAATGGTGCTTCCATAAGTGGCCTGAAAGCACATTCATTCACATCGAATACAATGTGAAAGTACCTAAATATGGAGTGTACAAACTTAGTCTTTTCAGACTGGTTTGGAGGACAATTTTTGTACTGCTAGTCTTGTCTTTCTAGCATTAATTTAGAGCTTATCTGGGCGTGTAAAGGTTTTCAGAGAGCAAGAGGAACTTTTTTTTCTCTTCAAGACATAAAAACCTTTACTGCTTTGGTTTCACACCTGGCCTGAGCAGCACCCATTCTGTCTACTGTTGAGTATCGCTAAGGAATTTTAAAATGTTTTCGAGGCCTTCAACGGGGGCGCGAAAACTGGTCTGGTTGTATCTAGTTTTACACTAGCTAACCCGAAATTAATAATAAATGAGTGGGTAGTTATGCCTTCGCTTTCACTAATCTTTGTCATAATTTTTGAGCTTTTTCAAATAATTGATCATCATTATTCTCTACATAATTGCTCGATAAAAATTAGGGTGAGTTGAGATTAAAATAATTGAGAAATTAAGTACTATGCGATTGAAATTTTTGAGAAAAGAGCATGTTTATTTGATTTTTTTTGCATTATGTTGATGTTATTTACTTTTGATTTGTTAAGATAGTGCTACATAAATTTAGAAATTGAATGCAATATTTACTAGCACTTGCATCTATAGGAGGTTCAAGGGATACGCCGATAGGAAATTAGAATTAAAACTTAAATGTATTTTAATATTAATTAATTAATTATATAACAATATAAATTTATATACATTTTGATTTAAAATATGAATTTTGATTTGTACAAATAATTATTGTATCATATAATTATATCTAGATGTTATTCAACAAGGGTTTTCATTTAAAAAGAATGAACCTATAAATATATTTCAACCATTATAAATAAAATATCAATAGAAATAAAACCCAAAACATTAAAAATCACCTATTTACAATTTCCACCATTATAAACTTCATTAAGAAACTAAACAAACATTTTTTAATATGAAATCCTCACAAGAATCTAATTTCACAAAATAAAATGTAAAAATGTTTCTATAGAGAACCAACTCATAATATCCTCGATCTACAACTTTGACTTTTGCACATGGATAGAGAGATTTGACCATTTGAATGTATAGGCTCTCATCTACTATGGCACCCACTTCACCGCTTGATAAATTTTGCACATAATCATGTGGACTTACTAAAGGAACTAGTCTATCTTGAGGTATTTTTAGATCATCTATGAGATAACTTTTAGCAAATGAAGTATTCATGTTGTGACCAGGTGAAAATACTGTTCCAAAAACGAGCAGCAACAACAAGCGTGTAAGAAATAATAGAAACACCTAACACCTCAAGATTAGCCTAGTTGGATTCAAAACAAAATATGATAACAAGAGAAGCTGATTATACCTTGTCTCGAATCGATCCTTTGGTTGGACCTTGATGGTTGATTTTGTGTATGCTCCTTGGATGACAAAAGATGTTGATATGAGATGCAAAATGGATGAGAAATGAATGAAAATGGTATGATGGATGCAAAGAATGCAAGTTTTTAGCTAAGTGTGGCTCAAATAAAAAATTTGCAAGAGTTTGGTTAGCACAATGATCAACCCCCCAAATGAGAGAAAATAGGGGGTATTTATAGAGGAAGTTGAATTCTCTAGAGAATTCAACGGTTGAGATTAAACCAACAAGGCCAAGATGAAGGACTATGGTGAGTTGAGAACTCACAAGCCCTCACATCTTGACATGTGGAATGTGAGATGACTTAGAAATGGTGATGTGTAAATGAGGTGGAAGAAGGGTACATGATGTGGATGAAGGACATGTACCTTGAAAGTACATTGAGAGATGAGAAGATTCCTTGGAGGAATAAAAAGTGAATTTAAAATTCATATGATTGGGGAATCTTGTGGATAAGACAAGGTTCCAAAGGGAGAGGTAGAAAGTACCTTGGATAAGACAATGTGTCTAAAAGGTAAGCACTTGTCACATGTGACTTGATGTGACAAGTCAAAGATTCCATGGGGAAGAGTTCACATGTGACTTGATGTGACAAGTCAAAAATCACATGGAGAAGAGAAAAAATAATTCAATATTCCTTGAAAGGATAAAATGAATTAAAAATTCATTGGGAAAATGATTAGACTAGTTAATGAAGGATTAGAGGAGGGTTAGGTGGCTAAGAGAGTTTAGAGGTCAACTTGCAAAAGTTGGAGGATGTGACACATCCTAATGTGCACATCTCTAATGATGAGATTAAAAGATGGATTAGGATTAAGAAATGAATGTGACATGTGAGGAATTAAATAAATGTCATATTTATTTAATTCATTTGATGAAAATGAGGATTAAAGAGATAAGGTATTTATTTATTAATTAAATACTTTAGAGATTTGGCAGAATTAAGGGTATTAATTAAATAATAGTAATATTACTTAATTAATGAAAATAAAAGGATGTTTAGATGAAAGGGGATAAATTTGGATAAATTAAGTGTCCAAATTTGGATGTCTACACATGTAACCTAACATTGTTTGTGTTGCAACTTTTCATGCTTGTAATGGTAGGGGCTAGTCTCTCCATTGTCAAGATAGAGGTCAATTGTTGTTCAATATTATAGCGATGGAGAACCATGTAGCTACTATTCCCTTACCCATAATACCTTCATTTCTTCTCATGTATGTCATCACACATCCACAAGATAATTGGTACTATTAAGTGAATTAAGAGACATCAGAATCTTGATTCATAAGAATACAAAATGATGAAGCAAAAAACTATGAATCCTACCAAGGGTTTCCAAACTCATATTTTTTAAACTTGAAATAGTTGGTATTGGTATTTGAAACTCCAAATACTAGTAGAGAAAGGGGGCAGAGGAAAAGGAAGGCAAGGAGGGGATTTTTGCTAACAAACTTTTCTACAAATGGTTTGACAAGTGTAGAAGTAATTAGAATTTCTTGACAAATTTACTTTTTAAAAAGTGAAATTTAAAATATAGATCTAAAATATAAAATGTTGTTCCTTTTAATATTGTGTAGAAGATAAATGAAGGCTTTTAAGAACCCTGTCCATAGATAAAAGAGAGAGTGAAGAATGGCATAACTTCTATGCACTTATTTGAGAGGGGCGTTTATATTCTCCACCATTCCAATTTTCTTCTATTAATAGGTCTCCTCTATGAATTGTGAAGTTGAGCTCGTCTAGGCAAAATGATCAATCAATACAAATTTTTTTTCCTAAATATGGTGAAAGGCGTGAATTAGAGGAATAATTACTTTGAGAAAATACAAAGGAAGAGAATGATATTCTGTACATAATACAAGATAATACAAGAATCTTGTCCTAAGAGCAAGCTAGGAACCCAATTCACAAGCTAAATAAAATTGCAAGAAATTGAAGATTTGTAACATCATATATTCTTACGTTAATGAATTTACTACTTGTTCATTCCCTTTTCCTTTAAATTCATCATTGTCCTCATGTTCCATGAGCTACACAAGAAACACCATGAAGACAAAGAAATTCCTCGCTATAGCCCACAACCCTACAATGAATGGATGGAGAAACGTTGACATTCACCCTGGTACTCTTTTTAATGGTACCATCATCACCTGACCTGTTTGGGTGTATGGTTGGGTGAATCCAACATACAAAGAGCAATTTCACAATATTGTCGCGTCTCCCACCACCGCATGAAATCTCTAAACAATCAAACGTTTAGCCTCAACATTAGTTTATATTGCCCAATATGCACATTATAATATAGAAAACCCTAAATCATCGGTAGTGAGTCCACAAAGACCTTAAATGTGTCATTCGTGTAGCCTTAAAGCTGATTGATGAACTTACTAAAATTAGAAGCCATCTTCCCAATGATTTTTCCAATTACAAGGTTTTTTGTAGCCATTGGGAACTTGTATTGTATCGCCAAGCCATATAATAGGCCCCAACTTATTTTCTTCTTGGTGCACAAACCAAATCCATCTTTTGCCCAAAACCCAACTCTTCTGTAACTTCTTCCAATCACGTTAATGATCTCATATTGATAATTTCGAGATCATCGCTAGTAGTGCTATATTCTGAGATGGCAATATCCTGATGAAGCAACTTCCCTCCTTTCAAAACCATCATTGAAGTAGGGAAATCCATGTCATTCATGGGAATTTTTCTATTATATCCGATCTTTATATCTTGTGAACGCAAGCCAACAACTGTAGTTGCAATGAGCTTAAGAGAATTGTACGCTTGTATTCCAATTTGATTGATGTCATCGTCTGAACAGAAGAGCCACAACCTCTTCCACAATTTTATGAATTAGGGTGTTGCAACGCTTTTAACTCCCACAATTCCTTGCAATGTCTAGAGAGAAGAAGATGACAGAGAATCTAAAGAGGAAGCAATAGAATCCATGACAACCCAATCACAACTTTCATTCATCATGTCCAAATCTTGTGCTATGTAATTTTGTTCACGGTATTAAATCTATTTATACAGATAGTGGGTAGTGAAGGGCGATGATCTACAGTGTAATCTACAACTAGCACTTGCAGCCGGGGGAGCTGCAAGGAATACGCCGATAGTTTTCTATAGTTTGTTGAGCATTATTGATATCTGAACATTATAGTCCCTGTGTTTGCTGAGAATGGAATGTTAAAACAACAGACAAGGGATTAAAAATCTGGATGACAATCTGAATACTAAATCTAGCTATAATAGAGAAGAGTTTGAGTGAAAAGATCCTACATTGTGAAACCTAAATGAATATAAAGTATCATAGGAGTATGAACATGAGAAAAGCCTAAAGCAACACTGAAGCATACAAAGTAAATACAAGTATGGGAAATTTTGTACATTTTTTATAATTTTATGATCAATTTTATTGAATGTGAAATCTCGGTAATCGTTGGTTCCTGTTCAGCATATTGATCATGGAAAATCCCAAGAAAATAGAGTGAGCGAGTTAATTCATTAACTAAGACTTATAACAAATTTAGGTGTTATATACACTCTGAGAAGGCATCAATGAGTAAAGAGTTATTGATTTATTCATATCTCTAACAATATCATGTAAATAAACAGTTATTTTTCTAACCCCAGAAAGGACTAAGTAGTTGCAACTAACTACTAGAATTAGTATATACACAGTTGTTTGATGATAATTTGGAAGTACCAGCCAGTTTTACAAATTTGTTTGCAATTCCTTGTAGGAACCAAACCTAGTAGTCAAACTCGAGATATAATGATTTTTTCCATCACTAATTGCATCTTCCATTAGGCTGAAGTTGACCACTTCCATCATTCTATGAGGGCAAGCCATGCTTACCCACTTATGCAGGTTGAGCCCTACTAGAAATATGGTACTGGTTGGCCTTTTCCTCGTCATCATTTCCAACAAGGTAATGCCAAAGCTATGTACATCACCTTTTGTGGAAGTTGTACTTCAAAATGCATATTCTGCATCCAAGCCAACAAACTATGAAATTTAGAGGAAGAAGTGAAAGTAGCATTGCATCAACTACCGAGATTATGGCTAATTATAGCAAGATAATATTTCAAGTAAGGAAAAATTGAGGAGTTTCGACAAAAAAATGAGTAAGTAATGGAGATGTTTACCAGGAACATCTACATTGTAACATGACCAGAAAGGAACATAGAATCTGCCACATAGTCCAAAGGACGCATTGAATTTGATTTCCCAATGTACATGTTATTCAAATCCTTGTCAAAGAATGCATAAAAGTGCCTTGCTTCATATACATGTCAGACAAATTATAAATGTTGTAAAATGAACTTACTGCTATAAGAGTGTCTCCTCAAAGATGTCATATTTTAGTCATGTTTGGACATCTCAAATACACCCTGCCTCATTCACAATGGAATGTAAAAATAAAGTAGTTTAGAGAAATTTCCTACTACAGTTAATTATAAATCCATCTTAAAACCACTTCCTAGCTCTTCTAAACGGTGGTTGCATACACAATCTTTTTAAAATTTTAGCCATTTTAGGTAGACCGATCCCTTTAAGCTACAAGGTCCAGTATAATGGCACAAAAATTTGAAGATGGTCTGATCTCTACTATTCACTCTGTAACCACTGATCTACTTAGATTAGTATAGAATAAGCAATCTCTTCTTATTCTAAAATGCATAACAAATGAAAACAACAATATATCCTTGGAAACACTTTAGGTTATATGAACATGGGTAAAGAGTCATTGGTACTCGTAAACAGGAAAAAAAAATTAACCCCTCTTGCATTCATTTTCCGTAGAAAATTTTCCATAAAATTTTGCTAACTGCTTCATAATTGGTGAACACAACTTCTAAAATACTATGCTAAATGGTTAAAAGTTCTAAATTTACAATTGATGAAAAACACCACAGGAAAAAAAGTGACTTATGCATTGGAAAAATACCATTTCACTTTAATATTGGAACAGTTCCTCAAATTCATCTCATTAGAATTGTAATTACATATTTACATATATAGTTCTCTAGGTCACAAAACTAACTAGTTTTTTGCCCAAAAAAGACTACTTAAAGCCTTTTTCCAACACTTACATCTAGCCACCCTGGATAAATTTTCATGGTCCAAAGGAGTATTTTTACATTTTATTCAAATGAAACATCTTATATGTGATCTCCGACAATTTTGCAAAGCAATGCTTTATTGATTCATATCACACCACAAAAATAAATTCTTTGTCTAACCCAAATGATTTATATGCTATCGATGCTGCAATTTTCTTTCCTTCTAAATGGGGAATTTCGTCCAAATTGGAAAATTTATCATGCCATATGAAATCATTTTCATGCTTACACTTTCTGAGCATCTCACTAAGAGTATCGAGTTCGTGCCTAAAAGTCTGCATCAAGAATCTTTGCCTGAAAAATAAAAGATTCACATGCATGCATGTGCATATAATTTGAGCATGTTACAAGACATTGAATGGTAACAAATTTACAAATGTCTAAGAAAGGTAATACTTACCAGGCCACTTGCCCTAAAAATTGCTGAATGCATAACATAGCACTCCAACAGCAAGGCCCATGTCGAGTTGGTTGGTTGTAATAGATCCAGCCAAGGTGAGCTTTAGAAGATCCACAATAGTTACCTGGAGAAGAAGCAATTCCATTTGCTCAAGATCTTGGGAAAGGTGTAAGCTAATTAGTTTGTGAAGATTCACTAATTGCATCTTCCATTAGGCTGAAGTCGACCACTTCCATCATTCTATGAGGGCAAGCCATGCTTATCCACTTATGCAGGTTGAGCCCTGCCAGAATTATGCTACTAGTTGGCCTTTTCGTCATCATCATTTCCAACAAGGTAATGCCAAATCTATATACATCACCTTTTGTGGAAGTTGTACTTTGAAATCCATATTTTGCATCAAATCCAACAAACTATGAAATTTTGATGAAAAACTAAACAAAAATTAGAAGCAATTTATTTTTGCATATGCTGCAATTTTTTCATACCTGGTGCAATATAGCCAGTTGGTCCTCCAAAAGTTGAGATAGGTTAACAAGATGTATTGGAACAACTCTGCTTAATAATACCATCTACTAGTTTTCCATATAGATATAACAAGTAAAACACAATGGGGTGAAGTCCACAAAATTTGTATAATATGTGCAAATTAATTTTATAAGTTTTTGAAACAAAATGAAAATATTTGTAGAAATTACAAAAAACTGTACAAATTATAAATATATGAAAAAAATTACCAATATCTGTACACAGTGATATTCTGTACATAGATGGTTTTGGTTAATGCTTGAGATGATGGAGAGAACAACTATTTGATTTCTGCACATTATGGAATATAGTGATTTTGTTATGTCAGTATTCCTTTTGTTGGTTAAATGATATTAAATTAATAGAATGTAGTTGTGTACCTGTTGTGGTTATAATGAAAGAGTTTGTAGCCGCGCTTCCTCTTTTTTCCTGATAATGGTATAAGGGTTGTTTTTCATCTGGGAATAGCGGTCGAATGAGAATGGTGGTTCTATTCGAAGATCGTTTATTGATTTGACCCTAGAGATAGCTGTAAAAGTGAGTCCTTGTCTTTCGACTTTTCCTATATCAATTGTTGCCTTTTTTAGTGTTAGCCCTTGAGATTTATGTATGGTTATTGCCCATGCCATGGATAGTGGTATTTTCCTACGGCTGCCAATAGATAGGGGTGTGATAGGTATGCATTTTGGTTCATTTGGGTTCCATGGTGGGCCATTGTACTCATCGAAGCGGACCACCACGTATGAAGGTAAATCTGGTGGGTTGGATCCAGTTGGGTAAACAATTTCTTGTAATTCTCCAAGAGATCCATTGACAAGGCCTGCCTGAATCCATAAGTTTGTTGTTAGCATCACCCGTTGGCCTCTACACAGGAGGATCTCTTTTGGAAGTTGTTCAGAACCGTTATCAGTATTTTATTTTGTATGTGTTTGTATTGCAATGCATAGCGCAATAGGAAGATTTAATAGTTTGAGCATTTTTTTGTTATGTAGCGCGACTAAATCATTTGTGGAAAATAGGTGCATTGATTGGTTGAAATTTGTGTGCTTAAAATTTGATAGATTTTTTTTGTGCGAGTCATTAGTAATTTCCAGTCTTCCTCGAGCAGTTCTACATTACACATATTTTGTAATGTGTGACGAAAGGCAATTTGGGTTTCAGAGTCTCCTTGTTGGCGAAAGCTTGTTTGTAGAGTAATGACTGTGGTGAATTGTTCCCATAGAAGTATTGCATTGGAGTGGGATGTGTAGATTGGTTTGTTCATAACAAGGGGGAGTTGTGCTAGGTCACCTACAAGTATTATAGATGTGCCTCCAAAACACATATGTTGGTTGTGGGGAAAGCTTCATGCAATCTGGTATCTATTTTGAGTAGTAGTTTTGGTCCAATGAAGCTCATTTCATCAAGTAATAGGTATTTGATGTGTTTCATCTCCTCTTGAAATAATGTTAGTGATTGCGCTTTTAGTGGTTGCATTTATTTTATTGGAATTTTTAGGGCTGAATGTATTGTGGAGGCATTTATGTTGAATGCAACGATCCCTGTAGGAGCAACGACAAGTAGGGGGTTTTGATTTTGTGGTGATAGTTTCCACAGTGCATGTTTTATACAATGAATTAAATATGATTTCCTTGTACTTTTTGTTCCTTGTATTATCATGTGTAATGGTTGGTTCGAGGAGATGTTATAGTGTTGTTTAATAATAGTGAGTGCAACTTCTTGTTTTGATGATAGTGGGTATTGTGGGTCAGCGAATTAAGGTGTGGATTGGTCGTTTTGTTGTGACTATTTGTTTGTGTGTATGAAGTGTTTTGTAGCTTTATGTAGGTGTGGAGGAATTGTATGTGTATCCCATTTGTTGTTGTTGTCAAAATCACGTTTACCAAGCATTTGTAGGGTGTCTACATTTACGTGATTAGGAAGACCCATTTGTGAGAAAAATTCCCATTCATGTAGTGGCAATGTTGTTTGTGTATTTGTTGGAGTTTCAATTTCGTCATCTTCTTCTTGGTTTGCTTCAGTGTTTACGATGTGGTCAACATGCCAAATAGAGTATTGGTTGAGATTCATCTCTTTCCAATGTGCAACAATCTCATCTTTATTGAGCCAATGTCTGTGGGTATGTCACGAAAATGCTTGTATAGAAGTAGCTTGCTCCAACAAAATGTCTCAAACTGTTCTGAATCCTCATTTGGAACACTATGAAATAGAGGAAAGATGTTTATGATTGCTTCATGGTTCCTATGTGTCCACTTGCACCCTTTGCGAAAGGATGAGAAAGAGAAAGATTGGGCAGAGTCGATTAGTGTTATTGTTTCCATGTCTAGAGGTCGTTGCATATAGCAATGCAAATAGTGTAATGGTAATGTATCTTGGTCGACATTTCTTCTGATTCGATGAAGGACCTTTCGACCAACATTTAGTGTGAAAAATGAGCGATTGCAAACAACTAGAGGCAATTTTTGTAGCATGTGGAAAGTTTCTTGGGCACCTATGTCACGGTCTACAACAATCTCTATTATGAATTTTCTGTAGGTTGTTAGAGCATGGTCGACTGGTGGTTGATGTTTACATATTCGTGTTAGCATGTCGGTACAACTCTCAGACTTTCTTTCTGCCTTTGCTACATATTTGGAAATGTATTTAAGGACATGTGTTTTTGAAATTACAGGCTGTAAATCCATATTAGCTCTCCATATTGAAAGCATGTCTGGATTGTGTATATTTAGTCTATCATCATTACGGGTAGGAGCATATTGCTTTTTTCCTGTTTCATCGCATGATAAGGTAGACATGGTGCATTCAGTCCAGGGGGCTTTGTACCGACATGCTAGAGTTTGATCCTTTTTGCGTAGGAAAGTGCCTTCAGTACATTTTGTGTGTCTCTGGACATGGTTGAGCAAATCTTCATAGTCGTCAAGTCTATCTCTAGAGAAGATTTCTGGCATGCTTAGTAGGCAAGGTTCATCTTGTGCAGATTGATGTTGTGTGTTGTTTCTTTGAGATGGTGTGCGTGGGTTCCATGCGCTAGCATACTTATCAAAGAATGCTTTTGCTTTTTCAACTTGTATGCTATTATGCCAGTCAAGGTTGTCCATGTCTGGTGCATTGGTAAGCCAAATAAATCCATGTATGTGTCTAGAGCCTTGATGTTGCCATTCATATCTATACCAATAGTCTGTTGCATTTAAGAGATTTTCTACTAATTCTTCACAAAAGATGGTGAACCTTTGGTGTAAGTATAAGGATGTCGTATGTGGGTCATTAACTATGTTTTCCACTTGAGTTTTGTTTGTTTGTGGTGTGCCTGAATTGCTATTTGGGAAAAGCCTATGTAAATTTGGCCATTTATTGTCTGTTGCGCTTAGTGTGAAAAATAGAGTGGGTGAGCCAATTTGGTTGATCATGTTTGATAGCTCTCCTCGACACTTATTCTAATATGAGCGTGTTCCTCTTAGCGAAGAACCAAAGTGCATTAGCTATTCAGCTAATTGACTATCAGACAATTGTTGCATATGGGTACAGAGGGTTTCAATGGTTGTTGGTATACAATCCTCTGCATTTTTCTTAACAAACACTGATGCAAGTCCTTGGATACAGTGACGCATCATAAGGTTAAAAAAAAAATACCGAAATCTTGGATGGCTTGCAAATCTAGAATCATGAAATCGCATTAAGTGTAATATATATTCATGTAGTTCAACTTGTTTATAGCGAGGTTGCATGTGCAATGCAGTGCCAGTTGGAAAGAGTGTAGGAAAATCCATATCGAAAAGTCCCTCGGTATTATATTCGTTGATTGGTGAGGAGTCCAATTCTAGCCATGGTATGATGTTGTCAGGTTCATCATTGACTTGTAGGCTTTTTTAATGATTTCTAGCTTTGGTCATTGATTTGGAAGTCTAGGCATGAAGGATGACGAATTGGTTAGCTCGTTTTCTAGCTAGTCGATATCAAGCAAAGGCGGTTGGCCTTGGTCATGTGCAAATTCAATTTGAATATTTATGGAATGAAACATGCTTGAAACATTTGTACTGGTAGTCGGGAGTAGTGCTAGCGTGTCAGCATCTATTTGAACGTCTATGTAGTATGGATCATGTGTGATTTTGTATTGTAATGCTGCATAGACATGTTTTCTGCTTACATAGCAGTCATAGTGGTCACCTTGTGTGTGGAATCTACGAACTATTAGAACATCCAAGTTTGTCAATCTATGTGGAAGGTATTTTGCTATCGTTTTGATATCCTGTGGGAAACTGATTGTATGACCACTATATTTGTATTGGCCACCATGAGCATGGGTGACTTGAATGAATGGACTCACTTGTGCTATTAGCATCTCTTCGACCTGGGTTAGGTTTTTTAATTTAGGTGGTTGTTGTCCTGGGTCCATGTTATTAGATGCTGAAAAACGATGTCTACTTTTTTCTTGAATGCATCTACTACAAATGGGGCCATCGGATCTTGAATTGGTATGCATCCCGGGGTAGCGCTCACTACATAATGTGCATGTTTGTAAATTTTCTAGTGCATCTATCCTTTTTTGAAATGTTTTAGAAGCTACAGTGAAGTTCTTATTTATTCTGGTAGGGTGGTTGTTTGAGTGTGAATGGTTTGGGTTGTTTCATGGGAAGTCGTGGATATTGTTTGGGCATATTGTCCTATTGGGGGAGAGTGAGGATTGCTTGGTCCAACACTACTTGGGTGGTCCATGGATTGGGTAGATTGTTGTCCCATTCGAAGCATGTGGCATTGAATGCTTATTTCTTCTTTATGGGAGGCATAGTAAGCTTGGCTTCTTTGGGAAGTCAAGGATGTTGCTTGGGCATATTGTCCTATTGGGGGAGAGTGAGTATTGCTTGGTCTAGCACTACTTGGGTGATCAATGGATGGGGTATATTGTTGTTTCATTTGACGCATGTGACGTCAAATGCTTATTTCTTCTTTATGGGAGGCATAGTAAGCTTGGCTTCTTTTGCGGGACTTTAATTTTTGTGTTTCAGTAGATTCAGTTGGGTCATTTGTAGGGGTGACACTGGCCATCTAGAAAGGAGAATAGTAGGTTACCCCAGAAAATGAAAAAAACCTCTTCACCTAGGGTGAACACATATTGTAATAAACAAAGATTCGAAACATTAGATTAGAAACTTCACATTATAGACAAGTTTTCAATTGAAAGTTTGACAAAACACATATTGAATATTGCACAAAACATATAGCATATCATCAATACAAGAATCACTCAAGTTGGTAGATTGATGAAATGAATTGTAAACATTACTCTTACCGATTGACTTTACTTGTAGTTCAACAACTTACAAAATTATATTGTCAAGTTATTTTATGCCTACACGTTGAGAAACAAAATATGATTAGTGTTGTTGTAAAAGATAAATTATTGTATTACAATTTTGTTGAAAGTATGTTAAAACATTTAATCATAGATTCTATGAATTCACTTGTGTTGTATATGCATTTACATTTTACTAACATTTCCACCAGGCAACTCCAAATTTGACAAAAATCTTACTTTATTTATGCTGTAATAAATAAAGCGTATATCTACATGAACTTGATAATAGAAAGGATATATCTAACGTGAGTTAAAAGTTTAGAAAAAAGGAAAGATAAACAGAGAGATACACAATTCAAGAGATACAAATAAATAGGAATAATAAAGTTTTTCGTGTTAAAGTTCACTGGCTTAAAAAATAAAGGCAAAGGTTTAGAATTTGAACAGGCTACTGAAAATAGCCGCTTCAAAGAATATTGAGTTTAACTACCAAAATTTCTCTATGTAATCTCACCATGAGTAATTTCCATGAGTAGTGATTAATTTGACGACCTTTCTGTCATGTATTTTGGTAATAACGATAGAGTAAGGGTACTCATAAATCATGCAAAATCACTAAGAATTCATTAAGATGAAGAACCAAAAGAAGGTTAAAAGACATTGCACACAGAAGAAGCTTTGAACTCTACTGTCAAAAGCCAAAACTTGTTGTTTTTCAATTACTCATCTGCTCGACCATTGACAATTTTTGTACATACGTGCTACAGGAGCTATGAAAGAGGGATTTTTAACAACAAGAATGAACTTGCAGCAAGGTGCATGAGATTAAGATATCTACATGAACGTGATAATAGAAAGGATATATCTACATGTGTAATAGGCCCTTCTTTAGCATCAATATAATGTACTCCAACAAGATTGACAATAGAATCTGCTGCGAGTAGATCTACATTGATGATGATTAGATTGATGTTGACAATTATAGATGATATAGGTTGTTTATGCTTTGTGAATGTAATAAAGGCTATGAATTGGTTTGATCGATGAGCAGTGAATTTGTGATGTAAACATATTTTACCAAATTCCTTATCTTAAAGATTTAAGATTTCTGTAGAGCATTTGAAAATTTCAATGGCCATAATATAGTCATGCAAAGAAAAGACATACCTAAAGGCAGAGATCTTTAGTTTTTTCAAGTCATGACAATCACTATGAAATCATATTACTATAACAATATTACAACATCACATTTATTGATTTTATTGTTTTAACTTATTTGTTAAAATATTTTACATTTGTAGTCAAGTTTAATATACATTAATATAAGAAATCATTAACTGATATTACAATACAATAGATATAAAACCATGACGTAAAAACTGTCACATATTCGACACTTGATTTTTACCATTTGATAGAGTGATCCCTTAAAAATATAAAAGACAACATTCTTGAAATACCTATGTTATATCTTACCTGATGAATTGTTTTGTAAATAAGTCCATCTATCAGATTTCTCAATAATTTTCATGCTCACACGAGTGGAGTTTGTGATTTATTATGGGATTATAATTTATGGTGTGTGAATTCAGACTACTTCAAGTGTTGTTCAATGCCAGTTGGTAGAAAAAATTCACATTGAGTTTGTTCATGCACAATGCTTGTATTTATTCTCCAACTCTTTCGAAGAGAGTTGCAAAGAATGGTGATTGTTGTTGCTCTTTGAAAATACTACGTTGAACATAGCTATTTTGCATTATTATAGCAAATAGTAGTAAAATAAGTTTATTCATAGAAAATAATTATATTTTGTTATCTTATATTCATTTTTTTGTAATGGAGCGAGGAGTTGGGTTACCTAATGAAGCTGAAAGCATGTTTTCCATTAACTTATTTCTAATTGACTATGTTGTGGCTTTATGCAGTCATTTCATCTGTCATTGAATATGATTTCATCAGAAATCCCATGCCAGTGTCACGAAATTAATTGAGTCTTGTAAGAAGTCAATCTAAGATTGCAGTGCATGTGTGGGGTTTATGTAATACTCATAAATCATGCAAAATCACTAAGAATTCATTAAGACGAAGGACCAAAAGAAGGTTAAAAGACATTGCACACAAAAGAAGCTTTGGACTCCGATGTCAAAAGCCAAAACTTGTTATTTTTCAATTACTCATCTGCTCGACCATTGACAATTTATTTACATACGTGCTACAAGGAGCTATGAAAGAGGGATTTTTAACATCAAGAATGAAATTGTAGCAAGGTGCATGAGATTAAGATATGTACATGAACCTGATAATAGAAAGGATATATCTACATGTCTAATAGGCCCTTCTTTAGCATCAATATCATGTACTCCAACAAGATTGACAATAAAATCTGCTGCGAGTAGATCTACATCGATGATGATTAGATTGATGTTGACAATTATAGATGATATAGGTTGTTTATGCTTTGTGAATGTAATAAAGGCTATGACTTGGTTTGATCGATGAGCAGTGAATTTGTGATGTAAACATATTTTACCAAATTCCTTATCTTAAAGATTTAAGATTTCTGCAGAGCATTTGAAAATTTCAATAGCATGCAAAATCACTAAGAATTCATTAAAATGAAGGACCAAAAGAAGCTTAAAAGACATTGTACACACAAGAAGCTTTGAAATCTAATCTCAAAATCCAAAACTTATTGTTTTTCAATTACTCATCTGCTGATCCATTGACAATTTATGTACATACGTGCTACAGGGAATTGTGAAAGAGGGCTTTTTAACAAGAAGAATGAACTTGCAGCAATTTGCATGAGATTAAGAACTGTTCAATAGAAATTTTGGACCAAATAAAGTAGGTGCATCAAATATAAGACATTCTACAAATGATAAATTAGAACACTTGACCAATCAAACTGTAAAGTATGATCATCTAGAGCTTTCTGATTTAGTATTGAGGAGCTTAGATTTCTTCCAGGGATACAAAAAGCAGCCAGTTGTGCATAAGTTGTTAGAAGACATACTTACATTTTGTAGAGAATGTTTTATATACATATTTACAGAGCAAAAGTATACTAAAAATTACTTAAGTAGTTGTAGAATGTTGTTTTAATGTAGCAAGATCCGCCTTGTGAATAGTAGTCATCAACATGTAGTTCACGAAGGAAAGTATAGAAATAATTCAACTTCTGATAAGTTGAATGGAAATGATGTAATGCTATTTCCATTGCGTGAATGTCAGTCTCATTGACAATTTGTACATTTGTAACAATGCTCTTTGCTTCTTGTATGACGTCTCTGCAACTAATTGTAATGTTGCTTGCAAGATCTTGTACAAGATTTGTAGGAATTCCATTTGACTTCATTGATTGAGATGAATTCATAGATAGAATTGGAGAACTATCACTACTTGAAATTTCTATAATATCTCTGGGTTGATAAGATCTCTCCACTGCCTGAGTGAAATAAAATTGTAGAAATTATAAACAGATAAATCAGATCACCAATCTATAGTCAAAGTTGATGCAATATTATATAATTATCATTCAGTTCAATCACATGTTTTATACATCACTCCACATACAACTCCATATCTGTAATGGAATTCCAACTATCACAACCATCTAACTATCCTTGGAATAGTTACCAGTCTAGAATAAACCACTTGGAGATATTCTCTTAGTCAAGTAACTATCTAGAGGTGAATAGCACACAAATGTTCCAACATATGTTACATAAGGAAAAAAACATGATAACTAGAAGCCATAAAATGAGTTTGCATGTGCTAAGGGACATGTTTTTTGTGCATGTGAATTTAAATCATCATAAGAGAAAACTTTCAATAAGCAATATAAAAAATTCAATCTTGAAGGGGAGGAGATTAAGACTATAACCCTATCGATAAATCATGTGTGATTGGAATTCGCTCATCATTACCATTTGAAAGTTTTTGTACACAGTTATCAAGTAACCTTGTAAGAATGTACAAGTATCATAGCTAAAATATTAAGTATTATCTGTATTTGACATAGTCAAATATTCGCTGTAGCAACAGCTTATTTTCCTCTTCAAAATCTAATTTATCAATTTTGGTGATTGTTGCTTTTAAGCATCTTTGACCAGCAGTTTGATCAGCTTCATATGAAAGAGTGAAGAGATGTCTTTGAATAAAGCTTGTTTAATTATGGCTGCAACACTGATTTCTACTTCCAGGTTGAATTGCAACATATATAAATCCTTTGCAAAGATACCAAGAAGACTGGTGGCTGAATTCTCAAAAGCAACAACCCACAATGTTCCAGTATAGTCTACTAGCTTTATTTGGAGAACATACCTATAATTACAATCTGCCACTGTAACTTAACATTTTGAGCAATACCATGATTCATTTGCAACTTGCTCAAGTCTTTTTTTACATGGTTTCCCTTCTGAGACAAGGGGACAAGTTGGATAGCAAAAAGAATTCGATTTTATAAATTGCACAGTTTCTTTCAAGATGCATTGGGAAAATTGGTTCATGTGGATGAAATGTTCTTCAATATCAACAATTGTCTTTCTGCTTATTATGAGGGGCACATGCACATTTTGTGTAGTTGATGACAAAAGAGTAGTTTCATTATTTGAGAACCATGTTTTTAGTTGTTCTGTTTCATCTATGATTGGATCAATGAATAATTGTGTGCTTTCCAAGGTGCTTATCACTTTCCCATTATATTCTGTGATGCGCCCATTTTTAATTGCAAGAAAAACAGGAGTATGTGAGTGGTACATCTCTTGGAGTTGTGTACCTTGTTTATGAACAGTTGGACCCCATAGAGTCACATTAGCAGTAGAGGAAGTCATATTAATTAGCTTAATGGCCCTTCTAAGAACTTCAGAACCATCTCTTCTTCTTATTGTAGAGCTGGGTTCAACACAAAAAACCATTCCAATAACATCAACAAGGGAATTGTTGGTGATATGGAGAATGTCAGCAAGGGGTTTGAAAGAAAATGGATGTTTTGGAATTGCAAGATCATTTTCAAAGCCTGACACCTTCGAATCATCCTATAGACAAATCTCAAGTTGACTATTGAGTTTGTTGTATAATTTATTTGTTGATTTAATAGTCCCCCCAAATATTGTATAGACAACTCCAACTTCGAAATTCCTGTAATGAAGATTTGCGACCTCGTTGAAGGAAGTGACACGTATCTCAGTACAATCACAGTCAATAATGTCAAATGATAACAAATGTCCTTGCCCCTTTTGAGTATTGAACTCGTGCGTTTCTCTTTTCATTGTAACATGACCCTTGATAATCCATCTTGTTGAAATGGGTTCAAATTTTTGATGGGAGTAATGGTGGGTGCACTTTCTTTTGTCTGGTGGGATGAGCTTATTCCGAAGAGGCTTCTTCAGGGATTTTTCTTTGGTTTGGTGTCATTCTTAGGAATATTTGTGGCTGGTTCAGGTGAGTGGGTGGCATGCAGATGCTGGTGTGGCTCATTCAACAAATACATTGGCTAACCAATGATATGGTGGTGTGAACAAATGATTTCTAGCTCCGAGACGACAATCCACCTATATAGTCAAAAGTAGTAAGTAGGATGAATGGTATATTAGAAGTGAATAAGAAATCATCTAATCATAGTCTCTCACCTTGACGTGGAAATAAGATGGCAATTGTATGCTACAAGCAAAACTATAGTCCCCTTTTGGATTTCTTCCAAATCAATGGAGGTATTGTATTTTTTTGGAAGAGTAGCCTTTTGCTTATGAACTCCATCAGATAGATCTATTTTGTATCAGGTTGTTGATGCAATGCCATGGCCAAAGCTGGCTATATCTAGTACTTGGAGGTATGGTTGTAATTTACAGTTTCCATTGTTGATTATTGTGATCGCATTAGCGGTGAGTTGGAAATTTTGCTTTTCCGCTTGAACAGATTCAGTTGGAATATTTGTAAGTGTGGGGCTTTCCATTTGGAAAGGAAAATATTAGGTGGTGTCATCTATCTAAATTTCGCAATAGCAAGAACACAGTGGAGTTCACATTGAAACACCACATACACTAATGTTCATAGTGAATAATGACTTACTAATAACAAGACAAACTTCAACATGATCATCATTTTCCACAAAAAGAAGGAAATTTGTATCTAGGAATAATTACAATCATTTTCCACACTTGGGAGGTTTTGCCTTAGATTTTAGTCGAGGTTGTGGACATATCATTGGTTCTCTCACATGATCATCAAATGTTAAAGGATGAAATATAAAGTTATATATTTCCAACAACCCTTGCGGTGACTTACTTCTAGGTAAAGATGATCCTTCTAAATGAAGGTCTATCATTTTCCACCAAGAAAGTTAATTACCAACACTTTATCATAATCCTAAAATAAAATAGCATAACTACTATATAAAAGAAAGTACAAAAGAGATAGGGTGAGAAGAGAGAGTGTGTGAAATTTTGGATGAACAACATTAGATGCCAAGAACCCTCATACAATTTATGTGGCTTTCATTGAGCACTTTTTTTTAATGATTTTTTCCTTTAGCATGGCCTTTGCAACATTGACTACCACAGTCATGCATGTAGTCATTTTCCATGGAAAGTAATAATTTCTCTCTTCCCTCCACTAGATTGTTTACTTAGATTTGCAAATCATAGTCTTAATGGCTCAAAATTTGTAATGGCATAGACATATGGAATCTCAAGAGGCATACCTTCAAAGACAAGAAAATGGATATGCACTCTAAGCTCATGAAAAAATACAAAACAGTACCAGAGTGGTGGTTTCTAATAATTCTTTCCCTGACTTTAATAGCCACCATTATAGTTTGTGAATGGTTTGGATCAATGCAGATCCTTGACTTGAATGTCATTTCTGAATACAACCACAATTGAAGGTATGGACAACCTTTAGGAAATAAAGGAAGACAAAGAAGACAAAGCATAATACGTTGAGGAGGTGCATCCATAATATAGTCATGCAAAGAAAAGAGATACCTAAAGGCAAAGATCTTTAGTTTTTTCAAGTCATGACAGTCACTATGAATGACAGGTTATAGTCTAAATGTCAGATATGATAGAAATGTCACATTAATGGAGCCAATGGTTAAACAAATGGATTGTCCAAATAAGATTGAAGTGAGTAAAGGGACTGGAAGTCCAAGTTAAATACAAGGGATTTAATTTCAATAAAGCCTAAGGAAGATATTCAAAAAGTTTTATATATACAATTTGGAAACTAATATAAAAATAGGTAAACCATAAAATATAGATGTATAACTTATTACGAGAGAAAGAAAAGTTGTTACTGTTTATTCAATTATGTAAATCAAATGTAAACAACCCAGATGTAAGGTTTCAATTGTTTCAATCATGAATCTGCAAGAAGTTCCCAAGCAACATTGAGAGGAGTGATTGAAACGAAACAAAGCAAGTTAATCAATAAACCTAGTCATTTTATATTGCAAGTTTTAAGGGGTAGCATTTTGGGCATTATAATTATGGATGCCAAATTTTTTTGTAGGTCTTTAGTCTTTGCATATTTGAACCTAGGGAGTAATAACTGGTGCAACAGAAATGACAGTGCATACAATAAGGTTTCATTTGATTCACTTTTAAAATATAGATTTATGCACTTTAGTAACTTCTTTTTTGTATTAACCCACAATACCTAATTCTATGGCATTTAGATGTGCTCTAAAAAATAGTTGTGACTTTTCTATGTTATAGATGACATGCCACATGTATCAATCATGCTGGCTTGATTGGAGGTTATGGCACCTATAGCTTCATAATGCTATACAGGGTGAATGAATTTGTATTAACAATGACATGGTAAGAAAAGAGCTTGATGTTCTTGTTTCATGTCACTATGCTACATTAATATCTAGGTTTTGTTTATCAGATCATAGGTTGCATACATTTGATTATGAAATACTGAACTCATTAACTATTTACAATTTAGTTTTGGTTTAGAAAGTTGTAAACTCTTCTACTCTACCTGCATCTTCTGAACTTAATCAGATTTTTTGTCATGAGTAAGCCCTGGATATTTCCCAGCAAATGCAATCAGTTGGTGTTAAACATGTATACCCACATAAATCTTGGAAAACAAGCTAGTCAAAGGAGAATCTAATAGTTGCAGTTCAACTATCTGTGGTGGTTCTTATTCAACCTTAGCAAACGATGATGATTTTTTCTGCGATATCTGAAAGACATGGCCAACCAACTTGTGATTACCAGCCACAGTTGAAGGTATGGACAACCTTTAGGAAATAAAGGAAGACAGAGAAGACAAAGCATAATACGTTGAGGAGGTACATCCATAATATAGTCATGCAAAGAAAAGACATACCTAAAGGAAAAGATCTTTAGTTTTTTCAAGTCATGATAGTCACTATGAAATCATATTACTATAACAATATTACAACATCACATTTATTGTTTTTATTGTTTTAACTTATTTGTTAAAATATTTTACATTTGTAGTCAAGTTTAATATACATTTATATAAGAAATCATTAACTGATATTACAATACAATAGATATAAAACCATGATGTAAAAACCGTCACATGTCCGACACTTGATTTTTACCATTTGACGGAGTGATCCCTTAAAAATATAAAAGATAACATTCTTGAAATACCTATGTTATATCTTACCTGATGAATTGTTCTGTAAATAAGTCCATCTATCAGATTTCTCAATAATTTTCATGCTCACACGAGTGGAGTTTGTGATTTATTATGGGATTATAATTTATGGTGTGTTAATTCAGACTACTTTAGGTGTTGTTCAATGCCAGTTGGTAGAAAAAATTCACACTAAGTTTGTTCATGCACAATGCTTGTATTTATTCTCCAATTCTTTCGAAGATGTCAAGAATTTAGAAATGAGAGATTTTTTTTTCTTATTATCCTCATAGTGCCACTTTGAGGAGGTAACCTCCTAATAAAGCATCCACTCCAATTAAAAATATTCAAGATGTCTTCCTATAGTGTAGTTCAAAACATGTCCCTTGCTTTATATGGGAATGTTTTACAATAAATTGGATTTAATGTCACCTTGATCTAGTGTTGTGAGGTGTTTTACACATCCACATTAGGTCTTGGACCCATTTTAAGCTAAATTAACCTAACTCTGTCCTAACTTAATGTTGTAAAATATATTTATTTACATATTCACATTAAATTTGGGAGACTTGTAAATCAAGTGGACCTAATCTAGTGTTGTAATGTGTTTTACACATTCACATGGGATTTAGAACCCTTATAAGCTAAATAGACTCAATTTTGCCTTAATTTAGTGTTGAAAAGTGTATTTGTTTACACTTTCACATTGGATTTTGGGCCCTCTTGCATTTATAACCTTTACATCATCATTATTAGGCCCATATCACTACATATTGTGCATCCCAAGGCATATTTTGATCAAAAACATGTCACAAAATCAACATATAAACCTGATTTCTTCATTCCTCGACATCCCAACTGGAAAAATAGCTCCTGTGGGACCCACTCACCACCTTGGGTGAATGAGTCCCATCCAGGTGGGACTCATTCATCCAAGATGGCAAATGAGTCCCATTTGAGCTATTTTCAAGGTTTGAGCAGGAAAAATTAGGTTTGAAGTTTAAATTTCTTCGATGTCGGCCTTAGGGATGAAATTAACGGTCATGTGAGTGGATTTCCTATATAAGAAAGCCTTAAAATCCTCATTTCACACAAGAATAACATCCAATCTCATCATACATTCATGTCATCAAGTCAAGCAAGCAAGAGTTAATCACTTCAAGTCTTCATAGGGTCATCAAGATAGCTTTCAAGATCAATTCTAAGGCATTCAAGGGAATATTATTCATCAATTGTTGCAACAATTCAAGATCCATCATCATGGAAAAGTTCTAATTGCATTACTTCATGTTCATGCTTCATTATCTTATTTCATCATTTGGTTTAATTACCTAAACGGGGTTTGACCAAGGCAAACCCCCTTTCCCTAACAATCAACACTTTTGTTCTCTTTCTTTGTGTGATTGTAGATGTAGGTGCTTTGAAGGCTTGGAGATGATTGAAGAATAGGTTTCAAACTTGTTGGAGTCATCTCCCTACTTGCAAGGTCAAAATCTTCACAAAAAGTAACTTATAGCCCCAAAAATTAGGGTTTTGGATCTAGACACCTGGAGTAACAAAAAGAGAAAACCATGAAGTGCAGATCAAAACTTTGAATTTCCAAAAAAGCCAAACTAGACTCATTCACCAAGAGTGGCGAATGAGTCCCATTGTAGGAGTTTTTCAGAGATCTTGGCAGGTTTGGATACCCATTTGGCCAAAACTTGATCTTGTGCAAAGACATAAATTTGGGACTGATTCGCCCAGAATGGAAAATGAGTCCCACCAAGCTTAAAAATTAACATTTTCAGGATTTCAATGCTCCATTCCATCTCCAACAAGTTTCCAGGTGCAAACTTTCAATTTTGTAGCTTTCTGTTTTGTTTCATTGTCATTTCTAGGTTATTTTTTCATATCACATTATGTTTTCCAAGTTTAAACTTAGTGGTGAACCCCTCATTAGCTATCATTCAATCCCTAGAACCTTCCAATTTTCCAGATTTCAATCTCCTTTGCATTGAAATCTCAAGGGTTTGTTCTTGAGTGGAAGGTTGGAAATTGGTCTTTCTCCTTTAAGGTCCATAACCCTAGAAGTGAAAGAAAGCAACACCATTTTTCTTCATTTCACTTCCATTTGGGAAGTCATTGCAATATAAATTCTTGCCAAAGATAACTCTTATCATCCTATGCATGTGGGATAATTACTTTAATTTAACTAACTAGTGCAATAACTTACAAAGCATAAGCATTCATATTTATTTATTATTACCTATGGTCAAATTACAAAGCATATATGTCTTGCTAGTATCTAGTACCATATAGTGAATTAAGGTTTATAACATTGTACCCCTAGTAAAAAATATTTTTCCTCAAATATTGAGATAAAGAAACTTGGAGATATTGCTAGTAGGTTCCCATGTGACATCTTTAGGTCCACAAACCCTTCCACTAGTCTAATAATTCTTTGATATTTTTTTTTATGAAATTGTTATATGTTTGTTTGTCCAAGATCCCATCTAATACAATGAGCTCAATTAGAATGTGAGTAACTTAGTCAAGTAATCATAAGTTACTCACTTTCTTGAGACAAGAGACATAAAAAACTAGTGTAGCTTAAATTAATGTGGGAATACCAAATTGTAAGCACGGTCTCACTAATGTGTTGGAGCACCTAATAAAGACTAGAACAATTGGATCTCAAACTACCACCTTGCTTGTCCCATAATAAAATCTACTTGTAGGGATGGTGTTGTAAAAACCTAATCATGAATGTCAAAGGTATGATTTGTCTAATGTTGATCTACATATTATTCATGCGATTTTAGTCCAACATGTTAGATTGTCCTTAAGGATTCTAGAGATCTCCTAATGTTTAGCTAGAGTATTGTCAGTTTTTGCAACCTTGGATGAAATTGAAACATAAGGATTGTGGGGGAGAACTAGAGAGGGCATCATATGGGTTGGAAACACTATGATAAGTAGTATTATTTACCACCACTAAACCAAAGATAACCATTTGGCCCATTGTCCCTATTTCTTAGACACAAGATAAATAAATTAAGTCTTAACAAATTTGTTAACAATATGAGTTTAACCACCAATTTGAGGATGATACATTGAAGTCATGTTTAAGGTAGTGCTCTATAAGTTAAAAAGATCTTGCCAAAATTTACTTGTAAAATTTGGATCACAATCACTAGCAAAAGAGAGGCATGCCATGGAGTTTGAAAATTGAATCTAAGAAATTTTGGGAAACCATAGCCCTAGTGTAAGGGCGAGGTGATGAATAAAAATGACCATACATAGTCAAGAAATCAACCACAACTAAAATGATATGTTTACCTCTTGAGAATGAGTCCCATAGTGAAATCTATAGAAACATCAATGATGTGTTAGCCTTGGAAGTGGGAGATTCAAAATTTAGATCTAAGGACTAGATTGAATACATGGTTCTTTCTAGTGGATAGTACTACATGTGCATCCTAGTCTAGGAAAGTAAAAATCCTATGAACTATAATGAATCTACAAAACAAAATAAACTGAAAAAATAAAAATATGTAGAAATGAGAGAAATAAAATGTGCTTATTATCTTTGTAGTACCACTTTGAGGGGGAAACCTCCCAATAAAGTATACACACCAATTACAAATATTCAAGATACCTTCCATTTGGGAAGTCATTACAATATAGAGTCTCACCAAAAATAACTGCTACCATCTTATGCATGTGGGATAATTACTTTAATCTAGGGTGATCCCACAATACTAGTTTACAATTTCTGGCCAAACTGGACATTGGAATATTTTTTCTAACTAAATCTTCACTTTCGGGCACCTATAGTGGCTAAACTGTGAGGAATTTGAAGATGATGCAAACTAGTGATTTGTGTCATTTTTAAGAAGTGACGCTCACTGTATAATGCATAACTTTTTTTCCATGAAGGATAAAATTCTATTTTTTTTGAATTTAGATTTGTAACTATGATATCTAGTGCTTCCAATTGGTTTGATAGTGTTTTATTGAATAATTTTTCCTTAATCAAGTTTCAAAGTCAAACCAATTACAATTCAGACATAGGCGGACCGTATAATGTGTAACTTTTTTTGTATGTATCAAAATTCATTTTTTTTGTTGGATCAAGGACTTCAATATCTAGTGAACTCATATTTTTCAATTTCTTTTTTCTAATCTGCTATTTTTCTACATGTGCAAAACATAGAGCTTGTTTTTAAGTGAAAAACCTATGTTTAATAAAACTAAAAAAACAAATACATAATGAAACCAAAACACATTAAAATTATATTCATTGGATAACTCGTTCCGGGGACTACCATCATCTAGTTGGGTTTATGAAGTATCCTCCATTTTCATCCTCAACTCAAGCTTCAAAGCACAAAATTTTGGACTTTTTTGGTGCCAGAGGGTGAGAAGGTGGGAAAGGGGGGTTCGGGTGAACCAAGGGGGTTCGCTCGAACCAAGGTTCATTCGAACCCCCTTTCAAAAAATGTTTTCTTTGTGTTTTTTGGTGGGAATGGTGGGACCTTTCATTTAATTGGTTCGCTTGAACCAAGGTTCATTCAAACCCTTTTTTGGTTCACTCGAACCAAAGGGTTCATTCGAACCCCAAAAACCGATTTTTTTTGCATGGGGTCATTTTTTACAACGTTTCCTTCCTTACTTGAATTGTAAACCACTTTTGTGGGTTTACCCTCTAACTAAATAATATGATAACTTACAAATAATATGGATTCAACTTTATTTAAGATTATCCATGGGATAAGTAATTGCACCACAAATCAAGGTAAACACACCTACTAATCCACTAGTCCACCAACAATACTCACAAGAAAGATGTGAATCATATTATCAGTAATATTCTACTTGTTCCTACTTCAATGACCCGAGGTATAGGAATGGGCTTTACCCCTAACCTCCTTGAGGTTAGATTATTTTATAAGCTCACCCAAGTAGAGGAGTTAGCTTGGGCCGTGGGTTTTCTCCCCATAGGTCTTGGGTTCAACCCCCCACTCTCGTGGTTGATTGGTGGGCCTGTATGTGGGCTATGGCATCCACCCGCAGGGGGATAGTCTCACCCTAGCTCACCACATGTACCCAAGGTATGGGCTACTGGTCTGTTGGGCTAAGTTGTGAGGACACCCCTGTCGCATAATTTTTTTTTTGAGAAATTTAGTACTATGCGTTTGAGAAATTTTTGAGAAAAGAGCGTGTTTATTTGATTTTTTGTATTATGTTGATGTTATTTGCTTTCGATTTGCTAAGATAGTTCTACATAAATTTAGAAATTGAATACAATATTTAATATGTTATGTAAGGTGTGTGATGAATGAAATATGAGTTTTTTGGCACTATGTCATGTCTATAATTTCTCCATAACAACTTTTTTCTACATGGTTTTGTCTATTGCAAAGTTGTAGCTCTTTATTCCTACCAAAATTATTAGATAGTGTGTGTACTTGTTCTCTAGAAAGGGTGATGTTGAAAAGCATCTTGGGGGCCTATTGTATAGAGAAGAAAAATGTATTTGACTTCCTTGGTGATAATAAGACCTTGATGTTAATTTGACAAGATCAAAATAGAGAGATATGAGAATGCTTATTGATAAGGAGATTAGGTATGAGAAATATATTATGCTCATGTTCAATTCTATGTTGATGCATGATGACTAAAATGACCTAGGATAAAAGGTTTTAAATACAAGTCCTAGACACACAAATTGAAACTTTTAGAATGCATGTTGATAGGTAACAATTACTTTAGAGTGTGTTAGCCTTAGAAGTGGGAGATTTTAAATTTGAATATAGAATACTAGACTGCATACATGATTCTTTGTGGGGGGATGGATTGCATGTGCGACCTAGTCTAAGGAGGAAAATATCCTATGAGTTGTAATGAACATACATGACAAAATAAATTGAACACACAAAATATATATAAATGAGAGAATTTTTTTTCTTATTATCCTCATAATGCCACTTTGAGGAGGTAACCTCCAAATAAAGCATCCATTCCAACTATAAATATTCAAGATGCCTTCCATTTGGGAAGTCATTACAATATAAATTCTTTCCATTTAGATAACTCTTATCATCCTATGCATGTGGGATAATTACTTTAATCTAACTAACTAGTGCGATAAGTTATGAAGCATAAGCATTCATATTTATTTATTATTACCTATGGTCAAATTACAAAGCATATATGCCCTACTAATATCCAGTGCCATATAATGAATTAAGGTTTATAACATTGTACCCCTCATAAAAAATGTTTGTCCTCAAATATTGAGATGAAGAAACTTGGAGATAATGCTAGTAGGTTCCCATGTGACATCTTTAGGTTCACAAACCTTTCCACTAGTCTAATAACTCCTTAATATTTTTTTTTATGAAATTGTTATGTTTGTTTGTCCAAGATCCCATCTAATACAATGAGCTCAATTAGAATGTGAGTAACTTAGTCAAGTAATCATAAGTTACTCACTTTCTTGAGATAAGAGACATAAAAAATTAGTGCAGCTTAAATAAATGTGGGAATACCAACTTATAAGCACCTCACTAATGTGTTGGGGCACCTAATAAAGACAAGAACAGTTGGGGCTCAAACTATGACCTTTCTTGTCCCATAATAAAATCTACTTGTAGGGATGGTGTTGTAGAAACCTAATCATGAATGTCAAAGGTATGCTTTGTCTAATGTTGATCTACGTATTATTCATGTGATTTTGGTCCAACATGTTAGATTGTCCTTAAGGATTCTAGAGATCTCCTAATGTTTAGCTAGAGTATTGTCAATTGTTGCAAGCTTGGATGAAATAGAAACATAATTACATAAGGATGGTGGGGGAGAACTAGAGAGGGTATCATATGGGTTGGAAGCACTATGATAAGTAGTATTAAACCACCACTAAACCAAAGATAACCATTTGGCCCATTGCCCCTATTGCTCAAACACAAAATAAATAAATAATTCTTAACAATTTGTTAACAATATGAGTTTAACCACCAATCTGAGGATAATATGTTGAACTCATGTTTAAGGTAGTTCCCTATAAGTTAACAATATCTTGTCAAAATTTACTTGTAAAATTTGGATCACAATCACTAGAAAAAGAGAGGCATACCATGGAGTTTGAAAATCGAATCTAAGAAATTTTGGGAAACCATAGCCCTAGTGTAAGGGTGAGGTGATGAATAAAAATTACCATATATAATAAATAAATCAACCACAACTAAAATGATATGTTTACCTCTTGAGAATGAGTGGCCCCATAATGAAATCTATAGAAACATCAATGATGTGTTAGCCTTGGAAGTGGGAGATTCAAAATTTAGATCTAAGGACTAGGTTGAATACATGGTTCTTTCTAGTGGATAGTACTACATGTACATCATAGTCTAGGAAATTAAAAATCCTATGACTGTAATGAATCTACAAAACAAAATAAACTGAAAAAATAAAAATATGTAGAAATGAGAGAAATAAAATGTGCTTATTATCTCTGTAGTGCCACTTTGAGGGGGAAACCTCCCAATAAAGTATACACACCAATTACAAATATTCAAGATACCTTCCATTTGGGAAGTCATTACAATATAGAGTCTCGATAAAGATAACTCCTACCATCCTATGCATGTGGGATAATTTCTTTAATCTAACTAACTAATATGATAACTTACAAAAAATATGCGTTCAACTTTATTTAAGATTATCCATGGGATACATAATTGCACCACAAATTAAGGTAAACACACCTACTAATCCACTAGTCCATCAACAATACTCACAAGAAAGATGTGAATCATATTATCAAAATCATCAAGTACGAAAAAACATAAAATGATATTCAAATTGTAACCAAAATATTACAAAACGAAGCATATTTCCTGTATTTTATTTTCTTTCCATCTCACCACTAAACTCCATAGCTCTCCCATGTTTTCCACATCACAAAGGATAGAGATTCCAAATTCCTCATATTCACCATATGTTAGAAGGAAAGTAGACTCTTACCTTTTAAAGTTCCACTTTAACCTTTTAAATCTGATAGTTTACTTTCACATGGGCTTATCTTTTGATGCTAAAAGACAAACAAGAGCTTATCTTCAAAACTTTTCATTAAAAACATATATTTATTTATTCTAATTTTCTACAAAACGTATGACGCCGTATATATAACAAGTGACACAATGTGTCATGTTCCTGCCTCCCAGTGAATTGCTTTTTGGAGTTTTGTATTAAATGCAAAAAAGAAAATTGAATAGCTAAATATTAATATCAATTTTGTTTTGAATATAAATTAGATAAATTGTAATATAATTAGTACAATTATTAAATGAACATTGTGCTTGTAAAATTATTTACTAGTACTAAATATTTTAGTAAATAAGTGGTTGGTATGTGCAAAGAGGTTTTAAAAAATACCAATTTTCTTGTGAACCTAAATTAAATTATTACTAGTTATTTAGAAAAACAAGTTAGAAGTTGATAATTTTTTTGGAAAGGTACAAAATGTAGTTTGCATGAATGAATGTTATTAATTATTTTTTATGATTACGTGTTGAATTAGTTTTGCAAAATAATTTGGCAATGAAATGAATAATTTAGTAGTAATTACAAACTATTTTGTGGTTTGATTAACATTAATAAGTTAAGTATTTGGAAACGCTTAAAACTCAATTTGCTTAAATTGTTAGAGTCATGTATAGAATGCATAAATGGAGAAAGAATGGAATTGGAAAGAATATGATTTGAGAAGCAAAATGTAGATGGTGGAGGTTTGTAGTGAGTTTTTGTGTCCTTGTTAAAGAATATGAATAAATTTTTGTACAAAAGTATATAGTAAACATATTTATTTGTAAAGATAATAATGTTTTGAGTGGAAATGGAAGATATAGAAGATGAAAATATTAGTGATAAGTTCAAAGTATGAAAGCATTATGGAGAATGGACATATTAAAAATATAAAAGCATTTTAAATTATAATTATTATTTTTTATATTTGTAAACTAAATTCATTTAGACTTTCTAAAAGTGTTTTGAATTATTTATTATTGAAGATATGTAAAATAGATGTATAAGTAATAGACTAGTAATTGAGAAGAATTTGAGGAAATGAAGATATTTAAAATATAAAAGTATTTTATTTTGTTTAAAATAGTAAACATATAAAATGTAAATAATAGCAACAAGTTTAAATTTGAGTAGTATAGTGTCTTTTTAATTAGTATAATTATTATGTTCAATTGAGTGTAATATTTTTGATTTTTTTAGCCATGTGTATTTTTTTTGTATTTGTAAACTAAATTCATTTAGACTATTTTATTTGTCAACATAGTAAGTGTTTAGAGTGGATATGTAAAACATGCGCGGAATTGAAATTATGTGATATGCAATTCATATTGAATGTTTTTGCATAGTACATTAATGAGATTGCAGAATAGCCATTCCCTGGAGTAGCTATAACTATGAAACTGTTAGAGACTTTGCTACTAGGCTAATGCTTGTGAAAGCAATCAAGCTATAGTTAATGCATTGTAAGCTTTCACAGTAAACAAGATCCAAAAGAATATTAGATTATGTGACAACAATATACTAGTACTGTAATCCATCAATCAAGGGACACATGCAACACATTTTCCATTCTCATGATCAGTGGAATCAGTTCACATTGACAATGTGTGGAGCACAACAAAGCATATAGAAGCAGTTGTCCAGTATTCACACACTACAAGGTATTGGGATTGCTTTATACCACTAACAAAACAGATAAATAATGCTTTTCAAATATTAAAATATGTTCATAAATGCCAATGCTCCGATATTTTTGTAATTTACTAGAAGTAAAATCAATAGTAGACTTGTTGCAAGATAATCAAATTTCATTGGCCAAGCAATTATTACAAATGATTATGCTATAAATTGTATCAGCTTGCCATCATGGACTTCATGTGCATGGAATTTTGATGAAAGGCAAGTGACTACTATCACGAAAGTAGTCTACTATTTCCATTGTATAATGTATATTGGAAATGGTAGGCTTCTCAACTAATCTATAGTTAATGTATTAAGTGGCACTAGGTGTACTTTATGTATTTTGCAAGTATTTAGTAGCTAACAAACTATGTTGAGAAATAAAAATTGTGCAATGTAACTCCAGGCTTATAAAACATAACAATTGTGCTATTGTTGACATAGTATTCAATGCATTAACTATGCATTGACTGTTGTACGATGCATCATAGCTATCTGCAAAAATTATCATCTCTTTATATTTTTGCTGCTTTGATCATAAGCAAATGAATTGTAAGGGAAATTGACAGAATTGAACAAATGAGCATAGTCCATGACAAATAGTATGCCATTGATATAATACGTTATGAATAAACCTGAATCACGGAAATAACTTTAAAATTTAGGAAAAAATAGATGAAAATGATAAATTTTTGCAAGCATTCTCCATCAATGCTTGTACTAGCAAGTAAGCATGATAAAAATAGAAACTAGTCATTTTCCAATTGTGCACCACCATAGAATAATAGAGATTCAAGAACCAAATGTAAAGGTAAAAATATATAAGCTTTTTAAGAAGCAAGAAACACAAGAATAAGCACAAATAAAACCCAGTACTTACTTCACATTTCATGAATTGATTATGCATTCACTAGTTCTATACTCATTTACCGCTCCCAGAGTCCAGACGACGTTGTTCGAAGCATATGCAATTTACTGTACCCACTTGCCCCGTTAGCATTTTTACCAACTTGCAATGTTTCTAGTTATCAAGTATCATAAGAAGACAGTCGAGCCAGTCATGGGAACTGCACTTTTATAGAAGAATGAACATGCAAAAGTGCAACCAAGAGTTTAAAAACGCACAAGCTTTCCAAAAAAAAACAAACATATGATAATAAGCACAAAGAAGACCCAACACTCACCTAAGATTTCATGAATTAAATGTGCATTCATTGCTTGCATACCCAGTAGCTCTCTAACACATCTCACACAATTTGTATTTAATGGATTAACATGTGTTAACTATTTCAGTACCCATAACCCCACTGTCAAAGTCCCCATAATTTGCATGTACTAATTAAGTATTTTGTAGAATACACAATTGTCATGTTTCCCGAAATTATGACACTAAGTTATAAAATATCAAGAAGCAAATGAATAAACAAAACTCATAGAAGGATATTGACAGTTTAATCATAATTATAATTACCCAAAGATAATGTTATAACTACCGAATATAAAATATAAACAAATAACATAATAAAGCAATGTCTATATATATAAACCTTTGTTAATGTTATTGTCAAGACAAACAATGGTGTAAAAACTTTATTATATAAAATATATGTTTTATATTTGATATTTGAATATATATTATATATATTACATATTTAAGTATAGCCTTCGGCCGGGAGTCATGTCCTTCAGGGGAGGTATCGATTCATGCTTGGCACTATTAAATAAATGAAGTTGAAACGTCTTTTGGGGATATATCATCAATTTATATTAAAAATCCCTTTCTCACGCTCTTAACTCTTCCTAAAAACATTTGCGGGGAGATACACGCAGATCTGAGGGAGCAGAATATGACATGAAGGAAGTTATCAGGTATTATTTCTGAAGGCATCTACATTTCAAGAGGCTGATAACACTCTGGACCGACATCTTATTCACGGACAAAGCCAATGAATAACGCCACAACATATAGAAGTAACTCTGAAAGATTCTCCCAACTCCACCCACTGTCACGACAACTCATGATCACGTCTCCCAATAGCAACCCGTGCTTCATTGATGTCGATGCCAATAGAGAACCTCTGGAGTCAACTCGATTAAATGTATGAATGATGGAAATTAATATCCAGTGCCCATGTTAGTCTTGAGTAAATAACATACAATCTTGTAAAACCCGGGCATAGTCGATACAAGATTTTCCCTATCGCTGGTAACAAACATAAATAGTTTGAAGAGATAGTGCCTTCACCAGAAGATTACATCTTGAAGGCTCACCGCTAGCCATCAGACCAAGAGAAGTCAAGGAAATGGAGGAAACAGTGGGCATAGAGCCTATCACATATTAAATGAACCTTCTACAATCATCGGTGGGGAAAAGAGATGGAAAGAGCGTCTGCAGGCTGACTAAGGTAGAAGGTAAGGCAGAGGGTAAGTAATTTTGGTATAAAATAGATGACTATAAATTATGTTGGAGACTCATCAAAGGATGAAAAAATGATAATAAACAAGCGAATTAAGGAATTAGTAAAGGTTGGTGTTAAGATATATATTTGATATATATAAGGAAAATATAAATATATTGAATATAACGCGTTCACTACATATACAATTCATATGTTGCTAAATATACTTTGATAATCATTATATAATATATAATTTACGGTTATCCAATAATAATGCTTGCAACAATTATTGGGACTTATAGGTAATAATGACTCTATTATGATAAAAGGTACAATAGGACATCATCTTTGAGATCTTAATAGACGTTTAATAGCTACCGGATGGTCTTATGAAATTATATAGAAGAATCATTCATAAGAGTGATAGGGAAGAAATGAATAGTCCTTTGACAAGAATGTAATATTTATTTCATCTTCAACCTTATTAGATGTTATTACAAAAATTTATTGATCTTTAATGTTTCTAATGTCTCTTTGAGAAACACTTTGAGTGCAAGATTTGGGTTTAAGTGCTTACACTAAAAAGGGGACATTACAACAATGACCTCCTATTTTCTTAATTTAGTTTAACAAATGAATGATTTAGTTTTTGTTGTAACAAAAAGCAATCGAAGTCGATTCGGTAATGAAGTATTTGAAATTGAGATGCAATAATTGCAATAGTAAATTAAGAAATATTACGTTTATATTTAGAAACTATATTACTGGATTTTAAGGTTTGTGAAGCGAAAAAGGAGAAAATTAAGCATTGTGTAACATATAAGAGAAAACATGTTGACTCTAAAGTGACAGATGCTAAAATTTTTAATCCATATAACATGAAATATTGTCATATAGGCTAAATAGTCAAGAACTTAAGCATAACATAAAAGGGATGTGTGACTTGGTGCAATATCAGGTAGGTTTGCAGGTGCCTGTGTTTGTTCCTCATCTGCAATACAATTGATAGAATTAGTACGATAGCCATTGTTGTAGGTAATTTTAAACATTTTTTGTAAATTGAAGTCATAAACAAGTATTTGTATTGGTATTATTTTGTACCTTGTTGTAGCATATGATGTTCATTCAGTCAGGCAAATAGCTTTTGTAATGACATTGTTTTGGTTGAGCTTGAAGTGGCCTTTGACAACAAAGTCTCATAGTGCAAACACAACTGCTGACTTGTCATTGCCATAGTCTTTGTATTTCAGTTTTGGAAGGTAGGCAAGAGTTGTTGCATGACATGATTTTCAACTGAACAATGTATTTTTTGCTTGTCATTTGTTATGATGATAGTTTGAGGATGGAGTGAGTATATGTAATTGACTTGTATGTCACATTGGTTGCAATGATCACCGTTCTCTTACAACATTCCATAACTGTAGAACCTGTAATTGCATATCAAGCAGAAAGCTTTGAATGGATTTGAAAGTGTGTTTGCTTCCCTTAATGTCCCCAAAACATGAAACATGTAAACGTATAATGTTAAAAGCATGAGTATGATATAAATTGTTTGAGAAAGCAACAAGATATTTCAAAATTTATCGTAAATGTTGATTGCATCAATGCAATTAGCTTTTCCATTGTTTTTTTTTTGTTCAATTTTCAAATAAATGTTGATTGGCCTGTGTGGAACACATTCTTTTCATTTGTGGTTTTTACGATATTTTTGAAAACAATTGCTAAGGTTTTGTTCCTAAAAAGCTATTGCGTTATTTGCAAGTACTCCTGTTCATGAGATGAATGCAGTCATAGCTGCATGGCAAAAAAAAAACTTAGTTATTGTCACAAAAGTTTTTTTAGGACAGGCCAATATGGTATAGAAATGGGTTAAAATGGATTAGTGGCATATGGTATCTAGAGATTAGTACTTGTGCTCTGTCGGATTCTGCTATGCTATCTTTGATATCAATAGCATATTGGCTACCAACTCTATTAGCACCAACAACAAAAGCACCTATTGTTCAAGTTGGATTTTGATCCATGGTTCCTACTAACTGGCTTATAGTTGTATCTAGAATGAAGTAACAGTCTTTAGAAAATTGAGGCATGCTTTTAAATGTGCTAGTGTCTGTCAATATTAATATGCAACCATAGTCCCCTTTGTCATCAAGTGTTTTATGTGCAATTTGGAAACCCAATATTGAGACCCCTATTCCTAGAATTATCTTGTGCTCATGTTGTTGGACAAGGTTTCCACTAAAATTTAGTGTAATTTTCATCTCTGCTTTGAGGTCTGTGAGATATGCACATGGTACCTCATTTGTTTCATTGTCTTTGTCAAATGTTGTCTTGTAGACAACAAGAATGTCACCTTCGAATGTGTCACCAATTTTTTTAGCGTTTAAGTCTTCAATTGATATTCACTTGTTCACTTTTTGTAAGGCCCCACCTTGCATGTGATTAGTAAAGCCCTAATATGTTTTATGTGATCCTAAATAGATGGTAAGATGTATTATGGATGACAAATAGTGTGGTTATTTGATAATATTATTGCTTATGCTACCGTGAATGTAAGACCCCATTTCGTATACCCCATTTTATTTCAATCGAACAAGTAGTTAGATGATAATTATGATGAAATGAATGATAAAAATCTTCTTAGGATTCATGGGCATTAACCTTGATTTAATTATGATAGATGCACATGTGAATTGTTGGATATAACTTGAAAGTGTTGGGTTATTTGGCATATTAAATTTTGGTAAATGGTTCATCGTTAATGTTATTGGAGTTTAAAATGAATTACTAAGGTGGTAAACAAAATGATGGAGTGACTATTTCATTGACTATATTCTTGTATTGGAGTAAGTGTGTATTTCCTTTATTATAATGAAAATTGAATCATTAGGTTCATTTGATGTATTAATGAGTAAATAGTTCATGAGTGAAAATTATGTGAATTGGATTAGCTAATATTATGAAGAGATATATGATCTAATCATGCTGACCTTGGTAATGTGCAGGAATCAAATATGCAAATAGGAGGATAGATAAATGTTGGAATAAAATCAAATACATCTTTGGGAAGTTCTAAGTGTAGCCCTATTTGACTTAGAAGGGTTTGAGGTTTTATTATTGGCTGGGGGATTGAGTAGAATCCAATTGTAGGTCATGTGATGTGAGTTTGGTTGGGGTTGGAACCCTTGGTTAAGATCAAAATTCGTATGAATTTTTGTGTGGGTTTTAAAAAGGGATTACTGAATCAATTTCCTTGGTTTTTGAACAAGAATAGACCCCTAGGACCTATACCTATGGGTTTGGAACTTTTTGACACACGTGAACTTGTCCTTGGAGTGTGAAAAGACCCCTCAAAAGTCCACATTCATGAATGTGACAAATTCAAAAAGTGTTAGGACTTGGGAAGAGTGACTTGTCACTCTCAACCTTCTACTCCCCAAAAGTTCTTGGAATTGGCACAAGACTCACACATGTGTGAGCACTTGTGGGAAAGAGTGTAGGTTTGGAGGATCCCTATATATCTCAAGAAGATGGAAGATTTGGGCATTACCCACTTCTCCTTTTGGAGAACTTTTGTGTAAATTGGAGAGAAGAGGTGAGGAGGAGAGAAGTTTCCCCCTTAGGATATGGACTCAAGATAGATTGGCTTGGAGAGGAGAGGAGGATGGAAGATCTCAATCCCCTCATCTAAACAAAAAGATAAGTTTCCTCATCTTCATCATCTTTGTCTGTTTTGTTTTAGGAGGGTAAAATGTTGTGGGGATCTTGTTGAATATGGTGAGTGGAGAGCCTAAATGTGTGAAATTTGATGTCATATTGTTTTGTTTTGTTTTTGGTAAGATTGAGAAAACTCCATCTATCATCTTGGGGTTAATATATTTCTTGCTCGGGGGTATGGCTAGAGCCCATGAGGCTCCATGACGCCATTACGGTAGGGTGGAGAGCAAGCCTTATCATATGTGTGTTATTCTTTGCATTGTTAAATAATGTGTATAATATTGTAAGTTGATATTTTGTGATAGGAGAGTTGGAATAAAGCAAGTTCCTTAAGTTCAAACTCATTGCATGGTCAAAGGAAGAGTATATTAAGTTGGATTTTTATTTATTTATTTTGATGCATATAGCAGAAAAAAAAAGAAGGAAAAGAATGTTAAGTGTTATTCTTGTATTTATGACCTGATGCAACTAATAGAAAATGGATATATGTTGATTAAATTATTGTAAAATATCTTATACCATCGAATGAACATATGTTGTATCTTTGTAATATTAGGAAAATGCATTGTTTCAGATTTAATGACTGTAGGATGCTAAAAGAAAAATAAAAAATAAAAAAATAAATAGAGAATATAATAAAAGAATGAAAAGTCTATTTTATCTTGTATTCATGGTGTAATACATTTTTCTGTGATAGTGTGGGAGCTATATTCAGAGTTTAAGGGTAGACCCTAGCCAGAGTAGAATAAAATAAATAAATAAATAATAATAGGAACAATATATTCACGCATAGAACAAAATAAATTATGCATGGGTACAATGGCAGTTGTTTATAATTGGAGAAAGCATTTATAAAAAGAAGTAAAAATAAAAGGATAAATTTGGGGTGAGCCCATTTTTGGGGCTGTGACTCCTTAGTGATGCCAGTCAATCCCTTGTATCAAACCCGTCATGGGTTGCAGTCCTTAGATTGCACCTCCATCTACTCGACAACCCCTTTCTTCTTGGTAGATTGACATGGTTTGTCTACCATGATTGACCCTTGCACCTAGAAAATGAACCTGCAATGAAATATACACAAGCACAGATCTTATTCCATAGAGGTGCACAGGTCAGCTCATCCATTCCTATGGTGTTGAATCAATAATGGTAGATGCACAGTTTCTAGTAGAAATGAAAAGATCTATTATAATAAAGATTGAGAAGTATAACTAGAGGAAAGTAAAAAGAAACTTGTTAGTATGTCGGATCTGGACAGCTGGGAGAGAAAAATGCACAAACCCAATTTGTCAGTCTCTGTATTCTTCCCTCACTATAAAGTTGTATCTCATTGTATCTATCCCCCTGCTATTCATACGTGAAACTGAGAGTACCATCAAAGAAAATGTGCTCCATAAACACTAGTAGGAGTGTGTCTCAAACTTAGCAGGTTGATATTTTTTTTTATGCTTGCCTTTTTCTTCTGGGGGTGACTCCCCCATTAGCCACTGACCCTTCTGTCAACATGGCAAAAAGATACTTCTTTTACACTTTTCCTCAGTGCACAGGCTAACATCGTATTAATTATTTCTGATTGGGTTGTATACCTCGACCTTTGTGACCCAATCCAATACACTGGTACAAGCTTTAGGTATCCGCTGTATTTATTGTTCCAATCTATTGAATGCATTTCGATGGGTCTATTTGTACACCACTGTCATGGGAGCTGGCAATTATGCCACTAGATAAATGGGCGCCATGCTTGGTGAGTGCCCCAACTCAAAGTGTTGTCAGAATATTATCTAGATGACAACTAGTTTATTTGGCAGTAATATTTTCCTCTCCCATATGCATGATTTACTAAGCTGTAATCTGTGCGCTTAACATGCTTTTACCTTGCAAATATTCCTCTGACAATGAAAATGATGTTAGGCTATTAATAATATAAGAGAATATTAGGGTTTGCAAATAAAATAGTAATGATAAGCACCAGTTATATATTTCTGTTGTGATATTAACATTAATAATTATAGAAATTATAGAAATGACATTATTTAAGAGGCATCCATATCTATAACCCGCTGATGTTGATTGTAATAAGATTGACAGCCAATGTCAATAAAGTTTCAGCTTTTAAACTGGGAGGTATTATTTGGTAATGAAGGCATCTGTATGGATATTATGGACATCGAGTATAATAAGCTGTAAATGTTGATTTGATGGTGGCTTTACTTCCCTTGTGTGCTATTGTTTTGTACAGCAGATTGTGGTTTTATACAACAATATGTTGATGGTGTTAATGGTGACTTATCTTAATGCTGTTCAGTGTAGGAAGTAAAGGAATCTCTACTACTATTCTCCATTTCATTTGGTCTCCGTTTTTGCTTCCTATGTCATTTGATCTTATTTCTTATCCCCAGTATTATGTTGTACATCAGATCACTTGTTTTGAATTGGCAGCTTTATGTCGGTTGTATTTTCACTATATATTTCCCTATAAAAAATATAATAAAATTGAGAATAGTAATCAATGTTGTAAAGTGTTAAAATTAATAGTATTAGTGATAGCAATGAAACTGTTGTTACTATTAATATTGGAGGGGATATTAAGATTAGAACTTTCATTTCAAGATTGAGCATAAATAATAATATTATTACTGAAGTTAATTAGTAGTATTATCACTTGGATTTGGTAATCAAATTTTATATATTAAGTTAGCAATGATCGTAGATAATTGTAAATGTCATTAATAAAATTAAGGGAGAAAAAGAAAAAAGAAAAAAAAAACATAGATTCCCATATATAGACGGCTATAGAAATAAGCATATGAGAGTCAAACTTAAATCATGCTTTATTATTTAAAAAAAAAAAGAAAAACTATGAATAAAGGGAAGCGTAGGGGGAATTTAAAAATTTATGCTAAACTTCATAGAGTGTCACTGATTAAAATTCTAGAACATTCTATTACTCACGAGGGAATGCTTCCCCATAAATAATCCTTAAATCGTGGTAAGAGAATTTAAAATGAAAATTCAAAAGGGGTGGGTTTTAAGAGTTTCCATATTTCCCCTACGGGAGTCCATCTTAAATGTAAGCCACTTTATAATGTTCCTTTCTTAACTTTGAAAAAAACAAGAAAAAAGATTCTATTTCTTCTAAAACAGAGTGGGAGAGTAAATATATTAATTTAAAATGAGAAGGAGAAAATAGGTAATAAATATTACTGGTACCTTATTTTCATTCTTTTAAATTCCCTTCTCAACAAGTGAATTAAACATATATATATCAATAAATATGTATTCTTATATAGAATTAGATATTTTCATGGTTATTCTTAAATGGGAAATGAAAATAAATAAAAAGAAGGAATAGTAGATAATTAATTAAATAAATAAATACATTTATTATTGGTAGGAGATATTCCATTTTGTTTAATCTTATTAATATGAAGAGAGATATTAATATTTTAATATTAAGAGAATTATTAATATATTAGCAATATCATTGTAATGAGAAAAGTTATTAGTGATATAGATGTTAATGTAATATTAATGGACAAGGTTAATATTGCTAATATATATATGTAAGTGAAAATTATATGCTAATACCGATAGTATCCTTGTTACCAAATGAGATTATTGAATCTGTCCGCTTTTAAAGATGAAAGATATCACAATAGCACTAGTGTTGTTGATAGCACCTCGTACTGAGGCAACCAACCATAGTGTGACCCTATTTGGGTAGCACTAGTAAAAATAAAATGAAATAAAATTCTAATACAAATCTTAATCTTGGTATTGATACCCCTTTTATGGTGAACGTGAAACCTTATATAACCTAGTCGATCAAATTGTTTATTCATCAATTAGGAGTGCACGCAATGGACTTCACCACCGCCACATATTAACCCCACTCCCCCGCTCCCGAGCGGCATGTCATGGATGACATTGCATGAGAAATTTTGTCCAATGTGTATAGTTAGTTAACTTGTAAAGCATGATAAGTATATAGCCAGCGATTTGCGTCTTTTATTTTATTTTTTTATTTTTATTTTTATTTTTTTAAAAAAAGAAAAAGAAAATTGTTGGGTTTTTCTTGCGAAAATTTTAGGCATGACACTTTTGTCCTGAAACAATGAAGAAAAATGTAAATCTTATATGTAGATGATGGAGGCATGCATATGATAGGTTAATAAAATATGTTGTTTACCATTTTCTTGTGTCTTTTTTCATGTGTTGTATTTGTTGTGCTAGTCTTTTTGTTTGTTCCATTATTTGTCTGCAAAGCAATTATATAGCATTAGAGAGTACATTGGACTATGTGTTTGTCATATATGCTTATGTTTGTCTATAGTAATGCATCTTCCTAGGGTTTGCATGATGAAACAGTATAAAGTATAATAGGAATTTGGCTAGTTTTCCAAAGTGTAACTACTTTCTTTCTGATACTGTTGTCTAAGTACATGTGCATATGTAGAGGAGGTTCAATAGCCATTGAGTAGAAAACATGTTTTTCCAAAAGCCAAATACACCAGTTTGAATGAGTGGAAACCAAACAAAAAACTTGAATACAATGAATGGTTTTAATCTAAATGTAGAACCCAATATGAATTCCTATTTTTTGTTTGGTTCAGCTCATTCAAGCTCAGTGAATTAATTTTCTTCAATAGCGTTCTCAATTCCTTGCCACATCAGCCCTTGTTTTCTTGACACTTGTCCTGAATAGTTGCATGCAACACTTCCCTGAAAGGACATTATTATATAGACGTAATGGAAATTTATACTTTTATACATATATATGCATATACATATTCCATTATATATAGATATACTAATAGAAAATTATGTGTAAAATAACCTATAATTGATTGCCTAGCAGTGGTTCTCAAAAATCAAATAAACAGTTTAGAACATTTAATTTGAATGTGCCTATTGCATATTCAAAGTTAGAAATGTTTATTATTTCTATATTCTTGTATATTGTTTTCATTTTGAATATGAAATCTTTAGTACTTTGCACATATGTATAGTAGAGTGGACTTGATACTTTGCATAGTTATGAAAATGTTTCATTGGAGAAATAGAAGGACAATGATCAAAGAATCTAACTTGCAATTTTCTTGTTCAACAATTGGCTATAGTTGCGTGAATGCAGATATTTGCCTCCCAGTGAAATTGTAAACAATGGTCCTATTATGGAGACATTTTAGATAGATAAGCATAGTGGTTGACATGCTAAATGCAATTCATAGACATAAAGAAATTAATGCTCATAAGAAGATTGTAACAAATATGGACTTGAAACAAATCTGTTCATTTACTAATGCATAAGAGTATACTTGATTTTTCATTTCTCTTTAAGTAAATTAGGAAAATAGGGGGACTAATATATAGTGGCAAATACTTAATTGAGGGTTCCATGGAGCATGATATTTTTGGTGGCGGGCTGGTCAGCCATGAGGCAATGAAATATTACTAGATCCAAATTAGAGAAGGAGATGAGCAATATGTACTCATTGCTTCTGCACCCACTAGTCCTCCAACACATCTCACACATTTTTCTTTGTGGGCTTTCCACATACCGTACTGACTAGTCAAGCAATAAACATATAATTAACACATTGACTGCCCCCATAGTCCACAAGACCTTGCTCGAAGCACATGTAATTTAATGTTCCCACTTCGCCCCCTAGCCCTTCTAACAACAAGCAATTCTTCTAGTTATCAAGTATCATAAACACATAGCGAAGCCATTGACGACCACTACACTTTTACAAAATAGTGAACATGCAAAGTTGCAACCAATAGGTAAAAAACTGACAGGCTTTTCAACGAATGATAAACAAAGGATAATAAATATTGCAAAAAAATAGACCAACATCATAAATTTTACCAAGCATTCCCTGTTAACCCTTGCAACACCAACCAAGCATCATAAACATAGAAAGAATCCAGTCACCAATAGTACACTACCACAGAATAAAAAACATCAAAGAACGAAACTAAAAGCTAAAAACACACAAGATTTTTGACAAGCAACAAATAAACAAGAATAAGCACAAATAAAACCCAACTCTCACCTCATATTTCATGAATTAACTATGCATTTACTGCTTCTGTACCCACCAACCCTCCAACACATCTCACATATTCTGCTTCCCAAGCTTTCCTGACAACGTACTAGCCACTCAAGCAAAAGACACATAATTAATGCATTCTCTGCCCCCATAGTCCAATAGACCTTGTTCAAAGCACATGTAATTTAATGCACCTAGTTGCCCTGTTAACCTTTCCAACAACAACTAATTCTTCTAGCTATCAAGTATCATAAACACACAACAAAGAGATTGACGACCACTGTGCCACTACAAAATAATGAATATGCAAAACCGTAACCAACAACTAGAAAACCTACAAGGTTTTAAACAAATGATAAGAAAATGATAATAAACACAAACAAAACTTAGCACTTGCCTAAGATTTCAAAGTATGGAAAATAACAAATGACCCACCCACCAGTTGCACACTGTTCCTTCAGTTCCTCCCTTGTTCAAGCACTACACATAATTGCAAGTGTCAGAAACAACAACAATGCAACGATTGTAATAGTAAACCTGGAAATGCATTAAATGAAAACCTCGTGGTATGGGTTGGGTAGCTGGCATGAATAAAAGTACAAAATACATATTTGATTCATGAAATATGAAGCGAGTGCTGATTTTTGCTTATTGTTTGTTTATTCTTTGTTCAAAATATTTCTTATTTCTAGCCATGTGTTGCTTTTTTCGGTAGCTAACATACTCTAGAATTCTTAAACAAGACAGGATCGATTGGTATGATGTGCAACTGGTGAGTGGCTTGTTTGTCTATTTTTGATACTTGGTAAGTGGAAGCATTACAGGAAAAAGTGAATGGTTTGAATAGGGTCTTCTGGTCTGTGCGTGCATTGAAAGTATTGACTGTATGTTAATTGCTTGAGTGGCCATTGGTTTGTCATCAAAGCTTCTAAAGAAATTTGTGCAAGATGTATTGGAGGGCTTGTGCATACATACGCAGTGAATTGATAGTCTTTGTTGAATAGCTTGTGCATTTTTAGCTGATGGTTGTGCTTTTGCACATTTCTAATTTTGTAGAACTCTGTTGTTGCTAAGTGGGTTTGCTTTTGGTTTATGATATTTTGTATCTAAAATTATTTGTTGCTGTTACAAGGGGGAGGGGGGAAACTTGAGGCAAGTGATTAGCATTGAATGCATTGACCATGTGTTTACTGCTTTAGTGATCAGTAACCTATTAGTAGCTGTTTTGAAAAGAAAGTCCAGCAGCCGTGACAGTAGGTTGCTTCTCGGAAAAAAATAGTTCCATGTTTGTGGATTAGATAACATGGAATTGATTTAGTATGTGACTATTTGCAAAAAATATAATGGGTTCATAATTTTTGATTTACTGTTACAAAAGTGAATAATACAGTACCCTTGGCAATGTATCAAATTGTATAATGTAAACATTTGTGCTTTTATTGGTTCCTACTGAATAGCAGGTTTACTATTGCAATCGATGCATTTGCTTTTGAATTAGCTGCTTGGCCAATGAGATTGTATTGTTTAAAATATTTTTTCCTTTTCCCTATAGTCAAGATTTAATGAGAACAAGCAATATAACAAGGAATACTTCTAGTTGTCAATTATCATAGAGACATAGAGAAGCCATTTACCTGTAGTCAACTTTTACAGAATGACAAAGATGCAAAAGACTAAAGTATTCACAAGCTTTCCAACAAATGATAAATATACAAGAATAAGCAAAAACAAAAGCTAGCCCTAAGATTTCATGGGTTAAACGACAATAAGGCGAAACCAATCCCAACACTTGCCTAACATTTCATGAATTAACTATATGTTCACTGCATGTTGGAGTAGGTCAACTTTGCAATTGTATTGTATGCGTTGGATATGGCATGTGTGTCTATCAATGTATAGCTATTGCATTAAATGCTACTATCTCTACTATTCAATTTTGTTTAAGTAAATTGGGAGACTACGACATTATATACTTTTGGGAATTTCGTGGATTCACATGCAATGAATGCATAACTAGTCCATGAATTCTTTGGGGAGTGTTGGATTTTGATTGTGCTTATTCTCGTTTTATTATCGTTTGTTGGAAAGATCGTGGGTTTTGTAGCTCTTCGTTGCGTTTTTGCATGTGGGTATATGTGTAGTGAATGCATAGTTAGTTTATGAAATCTTAGGCGGTTGCTAGGTTTTTTTTATGTTTATTCTTGTTTGTTTATCATTTGTTGAAAAGCTTGTGGGTTTTTTAGCTATTGGTTGTGCTTTTGCATGTTCGTTATACTGCAAAGGTGCATTGGTGGTGAATGGCTTGGCTATGTGTTTTTGGCACTTGATAACTACAATTATCCGTTCTTTGATGTTTGTTATTTTGTCACAATGTACTATTGGTGAGTGGCTTGTTTCTGTGTTTATGATGCTTGGTTTCTCTTACAAGGGCTAATGGGAAATGCTTGGGAAAGTTTACCATGTTCTTCTATTTTTTTTGCATAGAAATTAACCAATTGTTCTCTGGTTATCTTCACACTCGTTGTGCAATACATATCATGAGGTTTGCATTTAATGCATTAAACATGCATTGGCTAGTTGAGCACCAACTAATCCACCACCAAAACTCACAGTACATGCATCCCCCGATTAAATATTTTCCACAATATATAATGTTACCCACAATATATAATGTTCCCCTATTTTCCTATTTTACTTAAAGAAAAATGAAAAATTGACCTACTCAAACCATTGGAAAAAGAGATAAATTGTAATTTTCTAGCACAAAAAAAATGCACTTAAATCTCGACTATTGCATGTGGTTAATGCATTGAGTGCCGTGAAGTTGTTTTTCTGAAAGCAAATAAGCCAAATAGACTACTACAATAAATTTTTGGAATCATTTAGAGATAAAATTCAAATTTCATAGGGTTTTCTTGTATGCTAGTGCCTATTGAAACAATAAATATAGAATGAATGAATTCTAGTTCTCTACAACAAACAAGTGTGTGGTCAACGGTGTAAAAGAGTTTTGATTTTAGTAGCAACCACAGTCTAGTAGATATTGGGACTTGTTCCTATCACTAATACCAGTATATTATGTTACCTAAAAGTAACTTGGTAGAAAGAAAAAAATAGTTTCATGCTTATGAATCACATGCCATGTTATACATTATGCTCATCTGTCTCTATGGGAAGTCAGATTCTTGAACAAGTATTCTCCTTCACTGTTTATAATTCTTCCAATACATAATTTTGAAATACATTGGAAGCATTAAATTTCATTGTAAACAAGGTGGTAGGATAGTACAATAATCTGACCTTAAATCCTCTTATTAAAGACCCAAGTTGATTTGCAGTGGAAGAGATCTTTGTCCTACACTTCGATTGTAAGAGACAACTCCTGTGACAAGTAGAATACAAAAAAATCAGCACAAACCATGATGTTGTTTTGCAATGAGTTACAACTATTTTCAAAAATTTATTATGTGTTTCAATTGTGCTAATTTTCTTATAAGGAAATAAATATTAAAGCCACTACAATAAATGGAAAAATGGGCAACAAAAAATATATTTCAAATTATACAGTGTAGTCAGTGTTCATGGTGAAACATTGGATATGGATTGCATATCACATGTTTGCAATTATGCATTATTCTGATTGCAAAATTAACTTGTGTTTGCGAAAAAAATAGTTGTGTTATACACACATTGTAAGCTTTAAAATTCATTGGAAAGAAAAGAAAAGAATGATACAAGAATCTGACCTTCTACTTTGTTGTTCAAAAGTGAGAAATATTCACAGTGCAATAGATCTTTGTATCTGGATCTAGTTAAAAGCAATGGTTCTAGTGAATGGGATAAATTAAACAAATGTGCATACTAGATGACACATAATATGCTATTCATAAACATAAAACATAGAAGTGGGTGAAAAGTTTGTAAACGAAAAAAAGAGTAATGCAATAAATTTTGTACAGTGATCACTGCCCAAGCAAGGAATACATAGTTAATGCATTATAGGCATGCACAGTTCACAAAACTAACATATAGTACATTATTCATTAAAAGTTAAGACAAAAACATATGATAAAATTTGCAAAAAAATAGATATAAAACTGACAATTTTTTGAAAACGTTAAAGACATTGAATACAAATTTTGTAACCAATACAAATGAAGAAACCAGTTCAAGTGAACAAATTGTTGTTACACGTTTACATGTGACATTGTTTTCATTCTTACTATCTATGTAGTCAACCAACATGTGAAACATGTGCACTGTGCCGAAGCATAGAAAAGCATCCTCGTTTATACCTGTTTACTATCAACATATGACAAGGTATTGCGATTGCTAGATACCATCAGCTTAAGCCTATTGTTCTAGGCACAACTTTTCAATGGTATAAGTCAAACATGCAACATTGTAAAAAAAAACTCACAAGCTTCTAAACATAAGATAAACAAATGAGAACAAGCACAAACAAAACCTAGCACTCTCCTAACAATTTATGAGTTAACTATGCATTTGCTGCACATGTACCATATGCAAAAGTGCAACAAAGAGCTAGAAAACCTTCAAGGTTTTTAACAAGCGACAGTAGAATGGGAATAAGCATAAACAAAATCAAGCACTTGCCTAAGGTTTTATGAATTAGTTTTGCGTTCACTGCATATGTACCCATAGAGTTATGAAGTATCATAAACAAACAGCCCAACCATTCACTAGTAGTGCACTTTTACGCAACAACGATCATGCAAAAGAACATCGAGAAGCTTAAAAGATTACAAGCTTCCTAACAAATGATACACAAACAAGAATAAGCATAAACAAAATGCAACATTCACCTAAGATTTCATGAATTAGCCATGCATTCATTGCACGTGCACCCACATGCATTAAATGAAAACTTCACAATATGTGTTGGATAGCTAGTGTGTACACAAGCATACGATGCATAGTTAATCCATGAAATATGAGGCAAGCTCTTATTTTTTGCTTATTGTTTGTTGAGAAGATTTTGTTTCTGTTTCTGATGCTAGTGAATCTGTGTAGTGCTTGAAGAAGGGAGGAGTTGAAGGAATGGTGTACAACTAGTGAGTGGGCCATCTCTTTTTTTTTCATACTTGAAATCTTAGGCGAGTGTTGGGTTTTGTTTGTGTTTATTATTGTTTTCTTATTGTTCACTGAAAAGCTTGTGGGTTTTCTAGCTATTGGTTGCAGTTTTGCATGTTCGTTATTCTATAATAGTGTAGTGGTCGTGAATGGATTTGTTGTGTGTTTATGATACTTGATAGCTAGAAGAATTTCTTGTTGCTAGAAGGGCTAACAGGGAAAGTAGGTACATTGAATTACATGTGCTTTGAGCAAGGTATGTTGGAATGTCGAGGGAGAGAATGCGTTAATTATGTGTTTTTTGCTTGAGTTGCTAGCAGGCATTCAGGAAAGCTCAGAAAGCAGAATGTGCGAGATGTGTTTGAGGGTTTATGGCTAGAGAATCAAGAAATGCATAGTTAATTCATGAAATGTGAGGCGAGGGCTGGGTTTTAGTTTTGCTTAGTTCTGTTCTTCAATGTTTGTTATTTTGTGGCAGTGTACTATTCATGAGTGGATTTTTTCTGTGTTTATGATGCTTGGTTGGTGTTGTAAGTGTTAACCGGGAATGCTTGGTAAAATTTATGACATGGTGTATTTTTTTGCAATATTTATTGTCATTTGTTTATCGTTCATTGAAAAGCCTATGGGTTTTTTAGCTGTTGGTTGCGGTTTTGCATGTTCATTATTCTGTAAAAGTTTAGTGGCCGTCAATGGCTTCACTGTGTGTTTATGATACTTGATAAGTAGAAGTATTTCTTGTTGTTAGAAGGGCTAGTGGGGGAATTAGGTACATTAAATTACATGTGCTTTGAGCAAGGTCTTGTGGACTGTGGGGGCATGGAATGTGTTAATTATGTCTTTATTGCTCAAATGGTTAGTATGGTATGTGGAAGCCTCAGAAAGCAAGATACATGCAATATGTGTTGGAGGGATGGTGGGTGCAAAAGCATTGAGTACATAGTTAATTCATGAAATGTGAGGCAAGAGTTGGGTTTTATTTGTGCTTGTTCTTGTTTGTTTGTTGTTTCTTAAAAAGCTTGTGTGTTTTTGGCTTGGTTTATTTTTTTGCGAAATTTATTGTCGTTTGTTTATCATTCGTTGAAAAGCTTATGGGTTTTTTAGCTGTTGGTTGCAGTTTTGCATGTTTGTTATTCTATAGAACTGCAATGTCTGTCAATGGCTTTGCTATGTGTTTAAGATACTTGTTAAATAGAAGTATTGGTTGTTCTTACAATGAATAATAGGCTAAGTGGCTAAATTAAATTACATGTGCTTTGAACAAGATCTTGTGGACCGTGGGGATAGTAAATGTGTTGATTATATGTTTATGATGCTTGGTTGCTGTTACAAGGGCTAATGTGAGATGCTTTGAAATATTTATCATGTTGGTCTATTTTTTCTGCAATAAAATCATTGTTTCTATGGTTGAGGTTTATGAATAGCGTATTATTTCTCATGTTTTGTGGTCATTTTTTTAATTTGTCCCTGTAACAGGAACAATTTCTTGCAATTGGAGTTCTAGGCAGAGATGTATATGAACAAAAATACACTTAGCTATTGAATGAGGGACTGGAAGGTCAGATTCTTATATCATTCTTCCCCTTTGTTTCCAATGAATTTTAAGTCTTTCAATGTGCATAAAATTTATGCTTTGGAAGAGTTGTGAACAATAAAGGAGAAGCTTGGTTCAAAAAATTGGCTTATTGAATACACAAACGAGCATAGTGGATGGCATGTCATGCAACTCATAAACATGAAAATTTTGTCATTGAAAAGCAGGTTCTTATTGCAATTGGTAGTTTGTGTCGATAGGAAGTTTTACAGTTGCATTTGTTGAATTTTATTTTCAAATAGTTGCTTGTTGTTCTTAAATTTATTTTTTGTTTATTCATTGCATGTTGAAGAGCTTGTTTGTTTTTAGCTTTCTATGTTCTTATTGTTAGAAGGACTACAATTGTTGAATTTTCTTTTGAATTAGTTGCTATGTCAGACAAATCGCATTGTTTAAAGTAATGTTGTCTTTTCCCTGTAGTTGGCATTTAAGGACATATTTTGGTTAATGGGTTCTGAAGCAGTGAATGCATGTTTAGTCCATTGAATGCAAATTGTGCGAGGTGTGTTTGAGAGCCGGTGGGTATGGAAGTAGTGAATGCATAGTTAATTCATGGAAACTTAGGTGACTACTGGGTTTTGTTTGTGCTCATTATCACTTGTTTATCGTTTGTTGGAAAGCTTGTGGGTTTTTTAACTTTTTGTTGCACTTTTGGATGTTTGTTATTTTGTAAAAGTGTAGTGCTCGTGAATGGCTTGTCTGTTTGTTTACAATACTTGATAACTAGAAGTATTGGTTGTTGTTAGAAGGGCTAATAGGGAAAGTGGGCAGATTAAATTACATATGCTTTGAGCAAGGTCTTGTAGGTTGTGGGCATAGACATGCAAAAGGCTAAAAAACCCACAAGCGTTTCATGAGTCAAATGACAATAACCAAAAACAAAATCCACCACTCGCCTAACATTTCATGAATTAACTATATGTTCACTGCATGTGTACACAGTCCAAAAAACCTTGCTGAAACTGTTCACTTTTCCTTGTAACACTTCTACTTATCAAGTATTAAAAATAAACAGACAAGCAACTCACCAGTTGCACACCATTCATGTAGCTTGTTCATCGAGTAAGAAATGCACAAAATGACAAATGTCAAAGACGACAACCAATAACAATTTTTTTTCAAGAAATAATTAAAAAAAATAAGCGAAAACCAGCCTTCCAACACATGTCGCACAATTTTCTTTCTGACCTTTTCTCATTAGCTACCAACGCAATAAACACATATTCAATGCATTCAACTTTTGTAGAATAACAGACATGCAAAAGCACAACTGAGAGCCAAAAAACCCACAAGAACATGATGGTTGGTTGTTGTTAGAAGGGATAATGGGAAGTGCTTACAAAAATTTATAATGTTTGTGTATTGTTTTGAAATTTTATTGTTGTTTCTCTGGTTTAGGTTTATGAATAGTGTATTATTTGTCATGCATTGTGAAAAGTGTAGTGGTTGTTAATGGCTTGGTTGTTTCTTTACGATACTTCATTACTAGAAGTATTGGTTGTTGTTAAATGGGGTAATGGGGCAAGTGGGCACATTAAATTACATATGCTTTGAGCAAGGTCTTGTAGCCTGTGGGGGTAGTGAATGCGTTAATTATGTGTTTATTGCTTGAGTGGATATTACCCTATTAGTAAGCATGATGGTTGGTTGCTGTTAGAAGGGATAATGGAAAATTCTTGGAAAAAAATTATAATGTTTGTGTATTGTTGTGCAAATTTTATTATTGTTTTTGTGATTGAGGTTTATGAATAGTGTATTATTTTTCATGGATTCTGCTCATTCAAACTTTTGGACAAATGATAATGAAATGAGAACAAGCACAAACAAAACCCAGTAGTTGACTGAGATTCTATGAATTAGCTAACTGTTTGCTGCATGTGTGCCCATGGTCCACAAGACATTGCTCAAAACATTTAATTTTCCCTGTAATGCTTCTAGTCATCAAGTATACAGAACAAACAAATGAGCTATTGAGCAATTGAACATTGTTCCCATGGCTCCACCCTCGAGCAAACACTATAGAAAATGGAATACATCGAAGAGAGCAACTGGGTATGTGCAAGATCATCATGGAAAAAACAAGCCCTTAAGTGGCAAAAAAATCAAAAAAATCAGAGTTAGGCAACTTGACGTAAAAATTTGAATAAGTTATCTATATTATTTCAAAAATATGTAATAATAGAATCTATAGAAAATTGAATGTAGTTTCCAAACTACTAGGTTTGTTTAAAAAAAATCTATTTGGTGAAAATTTGAAATTTCAATGTAGTAGTACTTAAATTTCAAAGAAAAATAAGAAGTGTGTCCGACCACCCTAACCACAATAAAATGATAAATTTTTTATAATATTTTAGATATAAGTAGAGGACTCATGTCATGATGTGATGCATATTTTTTTGTAATTTATTTCCAAGTAAATAATTAATTATGATTTTTTATTACAACTTTTAAAAAATATAAAAAACTCGTATGTCTGACCACCTTAACTTGGTCAAAACTTCATGAAATTCAATTTTTATTTTTTTAATCCTATAGTATACAAAGCATAGAATGTGACACATGTTTTGGATTCAAAAAATGTGATACCATTTGAAAGATATAGATGTTTTTCAATCAGTCTATCAATCAGGACTTTAGTAGTAATTTTAATAGAAAATGAATAATAATTACTTATTAAATTCAAAGTAAAGTATAATTTATATTGGTGGAAAGCTGAGAATATCCTTTAAAAACCCTTTTCGTTTCATCAATTTTGGGTAAAAAGAAGTCATCAGCCACATACGCATCATATTGCCACTTTTTGGCCCATCATGATCCTGCACATACCTAACTCACAGTTGAAAACACACAAGATTTTGAACAAACAATTAACAAACAATAAGTAAATGTGCGTTTACTGCATGTGCACCCATAGTTCACAAGACATTGGTCCAACTACTCAGTTTTCCTTGTAATGCATGTAGTTATTAAGTATGAAAAACAAACAGACAAGCCAGTTACAAGTTCCACATTGGAAGCATTGTACAAAATGTCAATAGCTCGAGGATTAAATATTTTACAGTATTTAAATGCCTCCCCATTTCATTAATTCATTTAAAAAAAATGAATAGCAGTCTTGTTCAAAGCAATAAAAAAAATAAAGAAAACATAATTTTCAAAAAAAATTGTACTTAAATCACAATTATAGAAAGAATAGAAAATAATTATAAACAATACAATTTCACTCACCAATCAACAATAAAAAAAAATGAATAGCATAATTTCAATTGTAACTTGTGACTGTGCAAAAAATAGTTTCATGTTGATGAATTACATAACATGCCATTCACTATGCTCATTTGTCTATTTGGCAAGTCAGATTCTTGAACCAAGTTTGTCCCTTATTGTTTACAATTCTTCCAAGGAATAATAGTTAGGCACATTGGAAAACTTAAAGTTCATTGCAAACAAGAGGGAACAATGATAGAAGAATCTGACCTCTGAGTTCCTTGTTCAACAACCAAAAATATTTGTAGCATGACAAATCTTCATGCCTTTCTCCAATCACAAACAATCGTCCTTGTTTGAAAGTCAGAATTGACAGATGAGCATAGCTCATGACATGGAATATGCTATTCATAGACACGAAACACAAAAGCATATGATGGAAGTTCCCAAAAAAAGGCAAACATGATAATTTTTTGCAACAATTTGAACATTAGATTAAAATTTTGCAAGGTTCATCGATAAGCAAATGACCACCTAAGCAATCAAAGACATTTGAAGTGAATGAATAGATCACTATTGGTATTGTTTCATTTGCAACTCGCAAACAATAAACAAACTATCCTTTTTTCTACTGGTTGGAGTAGGCCTATTATTTAACTTCGCTAACATAAATTAAGAAAATAGGATACATTATATATGTTGTAAATATGCAATTACTAGATACAAATTGTGCCAAGTTTGACAAGGAAATGTTACTGAATCAGTGAACACATGGCTAATTAATTAACTAGTAATAGGAAACATATAGAAGCATTTTCGTTTACACCTAGTCTCCATTGACACATTACAAGGTATTGGAATTGTTGCATACTAATAGTCCAAGTGTATTGTTTTTTCCTAGTCCCAAGTTTGCCTATTTCATGTTTCCTACATCTTTAAAGCCCTTCAATGCATGAAAAGCTATAGAGTTTTGTTTGAACAACTATCTGAATACCTTAGTTTTTTGTGATCAAATCACCAAGCGTTAGTATCTACTTTGTAACAAAACATAGGAAATGCAGTAAACATTTTCAGCAGAGAAAGAACATTGGAAGTGCGTGGAGGAACATGTGTTTCTAATGTGACAAAGAACTATGTATTAGAAGAGTTATGAACAATAAAGAAAAGCATTGGTTCAATAGTCTGATTTTGTGGATACATAAGCTATCAATGCATAGGTGAATCATGAAATTCTAGAGGACCAAATAGTTTTATTTGTTGTTTGCAAAAATTCATTGCACTGTTTTTTTTCACTTTAGTATCTATCATTTTGCTGGAAAAGCTGGTACAATTTGCATTTAGACATTAAATATTTGCATCAATCTAATTTTGTTTTTTTTGTTGTGCTTTTGTTGCGAGCTCTTTTTTCTACACAATTATATCTTATGTTCTTTGACTTAAAACTTTTTTTTGTTTTTATTTTGCAGCTGACATCTTTTCCCTTTATATGCTAAGCAATACTTTATTTTCTTATGTTTTTTTTTAAATGAATCAGATTTCAGTGTTGTGGCTTTTTTATATGTAATATATTAGCAACACAAAACATATATGTTTTTAAAGGACAAGTTGCTATTTCATATATTGCATTTCAATTTGACATACTTAGCTAGCCAACAAAATTTATTTGACAAATTTTATTATGTATTTCTATTAATTGCTTATTTTCTTATACAAAAAAAAATGGCAGACCTACTATATGCAATAGAGAGAGAGAGAGATAATATATTTTCAGACATATAAGGTTAAGTTGATACTTGATTGAGTTATGTTTCAACTACTTTACCACTCACCTAGTTTCTCTGGAGAAATCACTAATGGTTATTATTTACTTTCTAACAAAACATAGGAATTGTAAGGAACATCTTCAGCAGAAAGACAACATGAGAAATTGCGTTAAGAAACATGACTTTCCCATCTATTGAAGAACTATGCATTGGAAGACTTGTGAACAACAAAGGAGGACGTTGGTTGAAGAATATGACTTTCCAAAAAGTGAAATGCCCATAGTGAATGACATTCCATGTATTTCATAAACATTAAACTACTATGTGCATAGAGCAATGAATACATGTGCAATGTATTAAATCCAAGCATTGCAAAGTGTGGTGGATAGCTGGTGGGAAAACAAGCAATGAATGCATAGTTAATTGGATTTTATTGGTGCTTATTATTTTTTATTTATTGGCTGTTCAAAAGCTTCTATGTTTTTAGCTATTTGTTCCTTTTTTGGCATCTTCAAAATTCAAAACCCAAACCTTCACTAAGATTTCATGAACTAGCTATGCATTCACTACATATGCACCGACATTACAGAAGGCATTTCCCAAAGTGTTCAGTTTCCCTTGTAACGCTTCTAGTTGTCAACTACAAAAAAACAAACAGACAAGCCACTCACCAGTTGCACATCATTTCCACCGCTCCACCATGAATCAAGCACTTTATAGAAAATAAAACGTCAATAACAACAACCCACATTCAAAAACATACAAGATTATGAACAAACAATAAAAAAACAATAAGAAAATATGTGTTTATTGCATATGCACCAATGATCCATAACACATTGCTCATACTGCTCAATTTTCCTGCAACACTTCTAGTTATTAAGTATATGAAAAAAAAAAACGCGCCACTCATCAGTTGCATACTTGATTTAGTTCTATTTGAACTATTGTATCACATGTTGTTATAGGCATACTTAATTCTCAAAATATTAGATGAGTGTTGGGTTTTGTTTGTACTTAATCTCATTTGATAAAAAACATTATGAATTTTTTAGCTTTGGTTGCGCTTTTGCATATTCGTTATTTTAAAAAACTGCACTGGTGGTCAATGGCTTGGCTGTCTGTTTATAAAACTTGATATCTTTCTTACTACATATTCAATGAACGCATAGCTAATTCATGAAACCTTAGGAAACTACTAGGTTTTGTTTGTTCTTGTTCTTGTTTCATTATATTTTATTAAAAATATTGTGAGTTTTTTACCTATTTCTTGTGTTTTTGCATATGCGTCCACATGCAGTTTGACCACGAATTTTTTTCAACAGGCCAAAATTAGACAAAATTGTAAAAATTAGACAAAATGAAACAATTTGCACAAGTTTAACACACATTTCAATAATCAAAATTCCTTGCAAACAAATCTGCAAAAACATCTCATACTCTGACCTTTCACTCTCTGCTTCAAGAACCAAATGTATTTGTATCTCTACAGATCTTTGTCTCTACTCCAATCGTAAAAAATGGTTCTTGTTACAAGGACAATGTTAACAAAATGCAGTCAATGCATGTACACTTAACAAGATCTTTCCCATGTCAATTAGGTTTACACATGTTGTCTATTTCTGTAAGCTTCTGAATTAGCTTTTACCAAATACTCTAAGTTCTTATCCATTCAATTTTTAATACTTCACAATCCAATAACAACTAACCTCTATCGTATTCTCCAAAACTCAATTCTTATTAAGAAAATGTCTTTTTCCTTTTGAACAACAAAACATATCTTTCTACCTGAACGTTTGTCATGAAACTTCGAGACCATAATCTTGGGTATTCACCAAAGGCCAAAATTCTCCCCCATCTAAATTCCTACATGTATGCATGTAACACCTTTGCCATTTTCACTATACATGCACACATCCGACGCTTGGAAGCTATCGACTGCATCGAGGCATAGAAAACCATTTCCATTTATAGTTGTTGATCATTTACACATTACAAGGTATTGGAAATTCTTCAAACCAGTAGCCTCAACATACTATTTTTGCAAAAAAAAATTGAGTCATCTGTTTGTTTCCCATACTTGATAAGAACAAGTGTTACAGGGAAAACACAATAGTTTGAGCAAGGATCGTTGGACCGTGCATGTGAGATGTGTTGTACGATTTTTCTCAACAAACAATAAACAAACAACATGCAAACTAACCAAGCATTCTCTTCTTATCTTTGCACCAGCTGTCTAACGCATATCACACGGTTTGCATTTAATGCATTAAATATGCATTCACTGCTTCAGTACCGACCAACCTACTGCCAAAACTCACAATACATGCATCCCCAATTAAATATTTGCTACAACATATAATTTTCCCCACCATATATAAAGTTCCCCTATTTTCCTATTTTACTTAAAGAAAAATGAAAAAATTGACCTACTGGAACCAATAGAAAAAGAGATAAACAATAATTTTACAGCACCAAAAATATGCACTTAAATCCCGACTATAGGAAAAAGAAAAAAATATTTAAAAAAAAACAATCTCATTGGACAAGAGGCTAATTCAATAGCAAATGCATCGATTGCAATACTGAATTTTCCTATCAACAAAAACTAATAATAATACTATACATCGACGAGACTTCTTTTAGCAAAGCATTTTTAGTGTTAAACCATGTTGCATATACTAGTAGTTTGTCAAGTATAATGATACATAGTTTAATACTTAAATGCTCTTCTGAAAAAGAAGTCTCCTCAAAGCTATGAGCTCCAATGTGACTACAAATTTCTGCCCTGTAATATCTAAGTATTGTTGCTAGCCATATGCATAAAAAGCAAGTTTTCTAGTTATCAAGTTCCATAAACACACAACAAAGCCATTGACAACCACTGCACTTTTAGAGACTAACAAACATGCAAGATCGCAACCAACAGCCAAAAAACCCACAAGCTCTTCAACAAACATTAAACAAACAATAATAAGCACAAAAAAATTGCAACACTTGCCTAAGATTTCATGAGTCATCTATGCATTCACTGCATATGTGCTTGCCAGCCCTCCAACACACCTCACACCCATAGTCCAAAAGACCTTGCTCAAACTATCCAGTTTCCCCTCTAATGCTTCTAATGTTCAAGTATCAAAAACAAATAGATGACCCACTCACCAGTTGCACACCGTTTGTTCAGCTCCTCCCTCGTTCAAGCACCACACAAAATCACAAGCATCAGAAATAGAAACTCACAGCCAAAAAACACACAAGATTTTCAATAAACAGTAAACAAATAAAAAGAAAAAAATAAGCACTTGCTTCATATTTCATTGATTAGCTATGCATTTTCTGCTTGCGTACACACCAATTGTCAAACACATATAATGAAGTTTTCATTTCATGCATTAAACATGCATCCAATGCAATAGCTAATTAGACATGTTTACCTTTTGAAGGTAAACATGATGACTTGTTCATTCTCTTATCCATGTGCAATGTGTACATATTGTATGGATTACTGTCACTATGCCTCAAAGATAACTTACATTGTTATTAATAGCTACCTAGCCTAATCGGAAATTCTTATACATAGTTGTGTAGGTTTTTTTACTATTAAGATTATGAAGCACTTTAAAGATGCTTTGAGAAATAGAATATGCTGAGAGTATTGGTATCAAGCAATCCCAATACATGTGTTGCTTGATGCATCAAAAGAACAGTATGTTGTTTCTACATAAAGCAACATCATTTTAGATCTTTGAGCAAGGCCTTGTTCACTGTGCAAGCATAGAATGCATTAACTATGCATTGATTGCTTTAATGGGAATTGGCTTACCAACAAAACTTTTAAAATTTTGATCTAATGAGTAGATATTTGCAACAAAAAAATTGCATTGATCAATTTGGCCTATTTTCTCAAAGGAAAATGAATAATAGGCCTACTTGAAAAAATAGGAAAAGATATAAATAATAATTTTCAAACAAAATAAATATGTTCTCAAGCACTATAGTTATCAAGTATCATAAGCACACAACCAACCCACTCATGAGTAGTGCACTTTTAGAAAATAGCAAACATGGAAGAGCGCAATGAAGAACTTGAAACAAAGAAGCCTTTGAACAAACAATTTTCAAATAAGAATAGACATAAATAAAATCTAGCACTCACTTCACATTTAATGAATCAACTATGCATTCACTTCCTGAGCACCTATCAGTTCTCTAACATATGTCGCACAATTTGATTTTCGAGCTTTGCAGTTAGATTAATGGTTATTCAAGTAGTAAATAGATGGTTTATGCTTTTAATACACTCACAGTCAACAAGACCTTGCTCAAATCATTTAGCTTTCTTTGTAAGAGTGAGCAACACTTCTAGTTATCAAGTATCAGAAATAGAAAGACAAGCCAGTTACCAATAGCACATCGTTCATACAACCCTTCCCTCATTTGGGCATTGCATCGAGTATCAAACACCAAAGACAAAAGACCAAAGCTAAAAATGTAGAAGGTTGTGAACAACAATAAACAAATGGTAGCAAGCGAAAATGAGCATTTACTGCTTCCATACAGAGGAGTTGTCCAACACATCTTGAACATTTTGCATTTAATGCATTAAACATGTATTGATTATTTCAGGATTGAATATTTTGTAGTATATATAATGTCCCCCTATTTTCCTAATTTACTTAAACTAAAATGAACATTAGGCGTACTCCAACCAATAGAAGAAGAGATAAAACATAATTTTCAAACATCAAAGATTTATCCTTAAATCCCAACTGTGGAAAAAACACATAATTTTTTTGAATAGTATAATTTAATTTGCCAACCAATTATTTCAAAAGCAAATACAACAATTGCAATAGTAACATGCTTGTGAACAAAAAAAGGTTCCATGTTTATGAATTGGATGCAATGCCATTCACTATGCTCATCTGTCTATTCGACAAGTCAGATTCTTGAACCAAGCTTCTCCCTTATTGTTCACAATTCTTCCAAGGCATAATATTTAGGTACACTGGAAGAATTTAAATTCATTGTAAACAAAAGGGATAAATGATATAAGAATCTAACCTTTCAGTTGCTTGTTCAATAACCAAGTATACATGCAGCCACATAGATCTTTGCCCCCATCTCCATTTGCAACCAATGGTACCTGTTAGAAATATATATTAGACAAATGAACATAGTTCATGATATATAATATGTTATTCATAAACATGAAACAAACAAGCACATGATAAAATTTACAAAAAAAATAGTCAAATGCGATAAATTTTTCCAAGTATTCAAAAATTAAATCAATATTCTGTCAACTTTGCTAACAATGTAGGAAGCATTCAAGCAATCAACATATGGTTAATACATTCAATGCTTCCACAGTGAACATGCTCTATGTACTAGCAAGAGAAACATACAAGATTTTCAAGAAACAGTAAACAAATGAGAATAAGCAGGAAAAAGCCCAAGCACATGCCTGACATTTCATGAATTACCTATGTATTCATTGCTTGTGTACCCACTAGGCCTTCAATTAACTTTTTATGTACAAATATACTTGATTCATTGAATATGTGTAAGAATTATGCCAAATGTTTGAAACTGTCCAATCTATGTCAATAAGAAAATGACCGTTGCAATCGTTTGATTGCACTAATAATGTAGCCAAAGATATGCATAAGTGAAACTATGCAATATGAAATTCATATGTACTGCTTCAAATAGCGTATCAGTGAGATTTTCTTAGAAGCAAATGAAAGAAAATATGCCTATATTATACATTCTGGTGAATGCACAATGCAAAACATTGCACATGGACTCCATACCACATGCCTACAACTATGCATAACTCTCATTGCAAAAGTAACTTTCTTTTGGCCATAAAATAGTTTCATGTTTATGAATTATATACCATGTCATTGACTATACTGATTTGTTTGTGTTTCTCAAGTCTATGAGCCCCTTGAACACCGAAGGAGCTACAAAGTTATTATCTCAATAGCTTAGTTTTTTGTGCTCAAAAATTATAGTTTCTCTTTTTCTATCGCTTTTAGTAGGTCGATTTTTTATTTTCCTTTGAGTAAATCAAACAAACAAGGTGACATTATATATCGTGGAAAATATTTAATTGGGGGATGCATTTAGTGAGAGCTTTCATAGTGGACTAATGTGTATTGAAACAATGAATACATGTTTAATGCACTAAATGCGAACTTCATGATATCTATTGGACAACTCAAGCATACACAAGAAGAAAATCCATAGTTAATTCATGGAATATGAGCCAAGTGGTGATTTTTCTTTATTGTTTTCTTATTATTTGTTGAGAAGTTTTCATGTCTTTGGATGTGGGTTGCTGTCTGCAACGTTTGTTATTCTGTATAGTGCTTGAACGAGGGAGAAGTTGAAGGAACGATGTGCAACTGATGAGTGGGTCATCTGTTTCTTTTTGATACTTGCGCAGCATAAGTGTTAGAAGAAAAACTGAATATTTTAAGGGAACTGAATGGTTTTTGTTTCTTTTAGATCTTGGTTGTGCTTCTACATGTTCGTTATTCTGTAAAAGTGCAGTGGTCGTCAGTGGCTTGGCCATGTGTTTATGATACTTGATAACTAGAGGTATTGCTTGCTATTACAATGGATAACAAGCCAATTGAGTACACTAAATTACATATACTTTGTGGAAGGTCTTGTTATGAACTCATTGTAATCAAAGAGAAAGAATGATACAAGAATATGATCATCCACTTCCTTGTTCAACAATTAACTATATTTACAGCTAACTATATCTTTGCATCCCTCCGTAGTTTCACAAAAACATGTTACTTTTGCAACCAAGAATATGCATAATTACAATCATCAGATATGCAATTCATTGCTTAAGTATGAGATTGTTTTGTTTAAAACATTTTTGTCTTTTTCCTATAGTCAGGATTTAAGTGCATATTTTTTGTGCTAGAAAATAACAGTTTATGTCTTTTTCCAACAGTTTGAGTAGGTCAATTTTTCATTTTGATTTAAGTAAAATAGGAAAATAGGGGAACATTATATATTGTCAGTAACATTATATATTGTGGAAAATATTTAATTGAGGGATGCATATAACTTGCGAGTTTTGGTGATGGGCTGGTCAGTGCTCAACCAGTCAATGTATGTTTAATGCATTAAATGCAAACCTCACGATATGTGTTGCACAACCAGTGCAAAGATAAGAAGAGAATTCTTGGTTAATTTGCATGCAAAAAAATAGACAAGCATGGTAAATTTTCCCAAGCATTTCCCATTAGCCCTTGTAACAACAACCAAACATCATAAACACATAAACAAGCCACTCACCAATAGTACACTGTGACATAATAACAAACATCAAAGAATGGATACTTGTAGTTATCAAGTGTCAAAAACACACAGCCAAGCCATTCACCACCAATGCACCTTTGCAATACAACAAACATGCAAAAGCACAACCAATAGCTAAATGAACCGTAGATTTTAGGGACTAGGAATGTTAGGTCTCTTTTGTTCAATTAGGGTCTTTCACCTAATGAAAAGAGACAAATACCACACCCAAAATCTAGCTAGGTTCACTCAAATTAAGATGTGTATGATGTTATTTAGACTAAATGGAATGATCTAGATGTAGCTAATTGATAAGATTTATTGATTAAGTATGCAAAACCTAAGAAATGTGACTTGTTTGAAAACACATTGTGTTATGCAGAAATGAATTATAAATGAATGCAAAACTTAACAAAAATGAACCAAACTGAAAGTGTGCATCTGGAATCTTGATGAAGGCTAGAAATTGCTTCTGAAATGTTGTTGATGTTGATTTTCAGGCCTGGTGGGACTCCTTCTCCATTTTGGGTGAATTAGTCCTAGTTCTGCAAAACTGAGCTGGAACCCGTTTCTGACAAAAGGGTATCTAAAAATACAGAAAAATAAAAACTAGCCTTGGAGTGGGACTCATTCACCACCCATGGAAAATGAGTCCACTTTTGAATTTTTGAATATTCAAAAGTGGAATCCGGAGCTTCTGATCTGCACTTTGACTTCCTACAGATGTCTACTTCTGAAACTCTAATTTACGGGTCTAAAAATGAGATTATATTGATACTTTGACTTGATGAATGAAGAGAAGACTTGAGAAAATTTTTAATTTTATCTTCAATGATTTCCAAGCTTCCAAGATTCCTAAATTTGCAAACACACAAGAAGAGAAGAAGAAATGTTGAATGTTAGGGCATGGGGGTTTGCCTTGGTCAAACCTCTTTTAGGTAATTAAACCAAAATAGAGAAAGAATGTAATGAAACATGCAATAATGGAGTTGATTACCTTTCCATGATGTTTGAACTTGAAATTCTGCAACAAAACATGAAGGATTTTCCCTTGAATGTTTGAAAATTGATCTTGAATGACTTGTAATGTTAAAACCCTGAGTTTCTTGACTTGAGATGGAAGACTGGTGGATGAATGATGAAGAATGGATGTGAAGATAAGTTAGGAGATGTAAAATGAGGAGGAAAACACTTATTTGTACACACTTGTGCCTTAGTAACCCAATAATACCTCATCATAGACCGACATAAGGTAATTTTGAATAAAAACCCGAAAGAAAATTTGAAATATTTTGAATTTTGAGCCAAGAGGGACTCATTCGCCACCCATGGAAAATGGGTCCCACCTTGGACTTGAAAGTGGGTGTCAGGAATTATCTTGCATTTAATGTTGTTTGTTGGGTTTACATTAAAAAATATACTTGATTAAGTCTTATAAGGGCATAAAGGGGTCAAATAAATCATAAGAAAGTTGTAAATTGTGAAATTAAGCTTAGAAAAGCATGAAAGCTTGTTACAAGACTTTGCAACACTTTAGAATAGGACTTGATTAGAGATGAAAAGGTGTTTTTTAGGTGAATTGTAATGAATAGAGTCTAGAAAAGTGTAGAAATGTTTTACAACACTTCACAACACCTTCGCAAGACATTAATAAATGCATTTTATTCAATTTGCAAGGGTCCAAGACCTAGTGTGGATGCATAAAATGCCTCAAAACACCTCAATCAAGGCCTCATTAAGTCTAATTATCATGACTTAATCCCATGTCAAGCAAAGGGTACTTTTTTCTATGACACACTAAAAAACCCACAAGATTTTCAACAAATGATAAACAAACAAGAATAAACACAAACAAAACCCAACAGTTGCCTAAGATTTCATAAATTAACTACCCATTCACTACACATATACCCACATGGAATAATGCAATGAAGATCTACAAAACCCACAATATTTCCAACAAATGATAATAAAATGGGAATAAGCACAAACAAAATCTAGCACTCCCTGAAGAATTCATGAACTAGTTATGCATTCACTGCATGTGAACCCACAAAATTTCCAAAAATATATAATGTCGTATTCTCCCAATTTAGTTAAAAAAAATGAATAGTAGACATAGTAGGATTTAATGCAATAGCTATAAATTGATAGGAAAGCATGCCATATCCAATGCATATGATACAACTGCAAAGTTGACCTACTCCAACATGCAGTGAACATATAGTTAATTCATGAAATGTTAGGCAAGTGCTGAGTTTGGTTTCTACTTATTGTCATTTAACCCATGAAATCTTATGGCTGGCTTTTGTTTTTGCTTATTCTCATTTATTTATCGTTTGTTGGAAAGCTTGTCAATGCTTTAGCCTTTTGCATCTTTGTTATTTTGTAAAAGTTGACTGTAGGTGAATAGCTTCGCTGTGTCTCCATGATAGTTGATAACTAAAAGTATTCCTTATTATATTGCTTGTTCTCATTAAATCTCGACTATAGGGAAAAATCCAAAATATTTTAAACAATACAATTTCACTGGCGAAGCCACTATTTGAAGAGCAAATGAAATCAATGCAATAGTAAACTTGCCATTCAATAGGAACCATTAAAAGAATAAATGTTTACATTATACAATTCGATACACTACCAAGGGTACTGCATCGTTTATTTTTGTAAAAGTATATCAACAAATTAGGAACCCATTATATTTTTTGCAAATAGTCAAACATTACATGAAAATTATGCCACCCTTAGCCACAAGGTAGTGGCTATAGAAGCAGTCAATGTATGTTCAATGCACTAAATGATATAACTATTGGATCACAAACAATAGTATATTAAATGCAAATTCTGCAACATAACTTTTCCCAAATATTTAGACACTAAATAGAAATCCTACAAACTTAGCCAATAACCTGACAACTACTTTTATGCCATTGCAATTAGATATATTATTCATTGTTATAAGACCCAATTGTACAAATAGGTACAATAGATAACAAAGGACATGAAACACATGAAGCCAACAAGTAGGATACAATTGCAATAGTCTCATTTTCAATTGAGTGATAACCATGATAACATAGGGAATACTCGGAAGTACCCCACAAATATCTAAACACTCTCTTTACCGCATCCCAATGTACTCGTCCAGGATTAGCCATATACCAACTAAGGACTCCCACTGCTTGGGCAATGTCTGGCCTTGTACAAACCATTGCATACATTAAGCTGCCAACAACTCTTGCATATGGTACTCTGGTCATGTCCTCCATCTCAGTAGGAGATTTTGGACAATCCTCCACAGAAAGCTTCGTCCCCTGCATCACTGGAACAACTAACTGCCTACAATCTGCCATGTTGAATCTCTCCAACACTGAATTCACATAGTTTCTCTGGCTTAACCAAAGCTTTTTGCTAGCTCTATCTCTTCTAATCTCCATCCCCAGAATATACCTTGCTGCACCTAGATCCTTCATCTCGAACTGTGATGACAACTAAGACTTCAAATCTGAAATCAAACTCATACCATTCCCAAAAAATAACATATCATCTACGTACAACGTAATTATGAGAATGCGACCATTATCAGATTTGTAATATACACAATGATTAGATTTAGATCTCAGAAATCCCAAAGACAACACAAAGGTGTCAAATTTTTGGTACCACATTCTAGGAGACTGCTTAAGACCATATAAAGACTTCTTCAACTTGCAAACTAGATTTTCTTTACCTTTTACCATGAAATGCTCTGGTTGTGACATATAGATCTCTTCCTCCAAATCACCATGAAGGAACGCTGTCTTCACATCCATCTGTTCCACTTCTAAATCATACGCTGCTGCAAGTGATAACAGGAACTGAATAGATGTCAGCTTCACAACAGGAGAGAATATCTCACCATAGTCAATTCCCTCCACCTGAGAATACCCCTTTGCAACCAACCGTGCCTTGTGCTTTTCAATACTACCATCAAGACCATATTTCTTCTTGAACACCCATTTGCATCCAACAACTTTTCGTCCTTTAGGCAAAGGTTCCAGATCCCATGTACTATTTTTCTTCAATGCAGCCATTTCTTCATCCATGGCTTTCATCTAGGAATCTGCATCACTCATACCCATAGCCTCTCTGACAGTCCTAGGCTCATCAGTGTTAGCAATCAAAGCAAAAACACAACTGGAATCCAATAGTGAATAACCAAACCTTTCCGGTGAATAATCAAACCTCTCTGGTGGCCTCCTATCACGTGTAGACCTCCTGTATAGTTGAGGTTGCGGTTCTTCTTCAGAACTTTCAGAGCTTCTAGGGCTCTCATCATCACCAGGTTCAATAGGAGTACGTAGTTCACTTTTCATCGGAGTAAGTGGAACTTGAACTACCTCCTTATTCTGCTTCTCCTCTTTCTCTGGCTGCAACTCAACTGTAGAAGGTTTCAACTCTCAAAATATTACACTTTTGCTATGGAGAACCTTCTCTGACACTGGATCCCAAAGCTTGTACCCCTTCACACCAACACCATAGCCAATAAGGATACACTTTACTGCCTTGTTCTCCAACTTAGACCTCGTTACACTCAGAACATGAGCATAAGCTTCGCAACCAAAAACTCTGAGATGTCTCAATGAAGGCTTCTTACCAGACCACGCCTCCATGGGTGTCTTTTCAGTAAGAGCTGATGTAGGAGATCTGTTGATTAGATAACATGCAGTGGCTACAGCTTCAGCCCAAAACTTCTGCTCAAGGCCAACAGCACTCAACATACTCCTAGCCCTCTCCATCAGCGTCCTATTCATTCTCTCTGCAACTCCATTTTGTTGTGGAGTGTATGGAGTTGTCTTATGTCTTTCAATCCCGTGCTCCTTACAGAACTTATCAAATTCTGCCGAACAAAACTCACCACCGTTGTCAGTTCTCAAACATTTAATCTTTCTATCAGTTTGATTTTCAACCAAAACCTTAAACTCCTTAAACCGATTAAAGACTTCAAATTTACTCCTGAGAAAATAAACAAATGTCCTTCTACTGTAATCATCTATGAAAGACAAAAAATATACAAATTTTCTTAATGAAGGAACATTCACAGGACCAAACACATCTGCATGAATATAGTCCAACACCCCAGAAGACTTATGAGAACTGGAATAGAAAGAAACTCGGTTTTGTTTACCATATACACAATGTTCGCAAAAGTCGAACTCGAGATTACAATCATCAAGGCCTTCAACAAGGCTTTTATTTTTCAGGGTTCTAAGACCCTTCTCACCAATATGACCGAGTCTTTGGTGCCATAACATTGTCTTTTCTGCTGGAAGCTTCATCTCCAAAGCATTTGCACCCTTAGGTACCCAAAAAGCATGACCATCAGATGTACAAACAATAGACTTCTTCACTGCTAGATCTAATGGTGAGGATGAAGAATCCAAAGGCCTTTTCTTTGAAATATCAGAAGAACTATTGCACTGAATAGTGCATGCATCCAACTTGTACAGAGTGCCGATCCGAACACCCTTAGCCAACACCATAGATCCTCTTGTCATCTTGCATCCTCCATTTGAGAAAACAACCTGCACACCCATATTACTTAACTTACTTACAAAAAGTAGGTTTCATGCCAAACCCGGGATATGCAATACACCATCAATCCCCTTCACTCTACCATCAGGGAATCTAATCTTGATTCTTCCACGACCAACTATCTTCAGATGAGAGTCATCACCCAGATACACCTTCCCACCATCATACTCTTCATACTTTGAGAACCAACCCCTATGCGAGGTCATGTATAAAGAGGCACCTGAGTCTATTAACCACACATCTTCTGATGCATGTGTTGTCAAGGCTGCGACAAAAGCATCTGCATCATCTTGAGAGGATTTTTCAGAGCCAGAATCAGAAAATTTCTTTTTACCTTTCTTTTTCTTCTCCTCCTTGCAATCTTTACATAAATGACCAGGTTTGCCGCAATTCCAACATTTCGCTTTGAACTTTCTAGGAGACTTAGATCTCCCTGAAGATTTTGATCTAAACTTCTTGTCCTTTTTATTGCCTTTCTCTTTAGGTCTGCCACGAATAGCAACTGCTTCTTTGGCCATCTCAGAAGATTTTCTCCGCATCTCCTCAAACAAGAGTGATGGAACCACATCATCCATTTTGAAACTGGTGGTGGTACTTCCAATAGCCATAACCAGGTGATCCCATGAGTCTGGAAAAGAACATAACAGAAGCATGCAACGATCCTCATCTTCAATCTTGTCACCAACAGAACCCAACTGAGCAATCAACATGTTAAATGTATTCAGGTGATCTGCAATGGATCCTCCATCTTCCATCTTCAGAGAATACAATTTCTTTCACAGGAATAACTTGTTTACCAGAGATTTAGCCTGATAAACATCTCCAAGCTTCTTCCAAAGAGATTTTGCAGTTTTCTCTTCATGGACATTCAAGAGCACTGAAACAGCCAAACAAAGTCTAACCAAACCCTTGGCTTTTCGATCCTTCATAGTGGTTGGTTTTGTAATGGATATTGCAGCCCACAGATCTCTATCCACGAGCATATCCTCCATCTTTAACTTCCATAACTCAAAGTTGCTGCCATTAAACTTATCCATCTCAATTCTACTGGATGTGCTCGCCATCTTTATTTCTGCAACAAGATTTTAAAAAATACTTCTGCAAAGACTCCCACTCAAACAAAGATCAGTACAAAAAACCTGCTACCAAACAACGAGACCCAAACTGGCCAAGCTCTGATACCAACTGGTTATGGCTATTGGAAGTACCACCACCAGTTTCAAAATGGATGATGTGGTTCCATCACTCTTGTCTGAGGAGATGTGGAGAAAATCTTCTGAGATGGCCAAAGAAGCACTTGCTATTCGTGGCAGAACTAAAGAGAAAGGCAATAAAAAGGACAAGAAGTTTAGATCAAAATCTTCAGGGAGATCTAAGTCTCTTGGAAAGTTCAAAGCGAAATATTGGAATTGCGGCAAACCTGGTCATTTACGTAAAGATTGCATATGTATAGGAACAATGTACTATTGATGACTAGCTAATTTGTTTATTTGTCATACTTGATAACTAGATGTATTGCTCATTGTTACAAAGAAAACTTAACATAAATAAAACCAAACACTTGTCTAAGATTCCATGAATTAGTAACCACCAGCTCTCCAACACATCTCACACAATTTACATCCAATGGAATAAACATGTATTGAATACTTCATGATCAAATATTTCCCATAATAAATAATGTTCCTTTATTTTGCCAATTTAGTTAAACAAAAATGAATAAACCATAATTTTCAAGCACAAAAATATTTGCTTAAATCCCGACTATAGGAGAAAGGAAAAAATATTTTAAACACAATGTCATTGGCCAAGAGACTAATTAGAAAGAAAATGCAATGGATGCAATAGTAAACCTGCCTATCGACGGGAACCAATAATAGATCCACTCGAACCATCTATGGAAAAAACACAAAAAATGCTTGAAACAATACAATTTGATTCACCATGAAAAGTTTAAGAAAAACAAATGATTATTTCAAAAGAAAATTCAACAAATGCAATTGTAAACCCACCTACCAATAGAAACTAATAATTGCAATAGTGACCTGCCTTTCAACAAAAACATGTTTCGTGCTTATGAATTACATGACATGCCATTCACTATGCGCATTTTTCTATTCACTAAGTCAGATTCCTGAACCAAGATTCTGCTTTATTGTCCATAACTCTTCCAAAGCATAAATTGTATGCACATTGGAAGACTTAAAATTCATTGGAAACAAAGGGGAAGAACGTTACAAGAATCTGACCTTCCAGTTCCTTCTTCAACAACCAAGTATATTTGTGCTCATATAGATGTTTTCCTCCAACTCCAATTGGAAATAATGGTTCCTGTTACAGGGATAAATTAGACAAATGAACACAGTCCATGACATATAATACACTATTCATAAACATGAACCATAGAAAGATCAATAAAATTTACAAAAGAATAGACCAAGACAATAATTTTTTGTGAACATTCCTCGTTAGCCATTGTAATAACAACTAAGTATCATAAACACAGGAACAAGGCACTCATCAATGGTGCATTGCCACAAAATAAAAAACATGCAAAACAAGAACCAAAAGCTAGAAACACACAAGCTTTTAAACAAACAACAAACACACAAAAATAGGCACAAATAAAACCTAGTAATCATGTCAGATTTTGTGAATTAACATGCACTCACTACTTTTGTACTCAATAGGCCTTCACCACATCTCACACACTTTGCTTTCCAAGCCTTGTTGAACCCTGCTACCCACACAAGCAATACACACATAATTAATGCATTCACTCGCCCGATATCCCCTATCATGCATATGCAATCCACTGTACCCATTTGCATTGTTACATCTTGTAACAACAAGCAAACTTCTAGTCATCAAGTATCAAAAAAACACAACCAATCCATTCACCACCAATGCACTTTTGCAGAATAATGAACATGCAAAAGCACACCCAATAGCTAAAAAACCCATAAGCTTTTCAACAAACCATAAAAAAACAAGAATAAGCACAAGGAAACCCAACATTCACCTAAGATTTCATGAATTAACCATGCATTCATTGCACATATACCCACATGCAAAAACACAACAAAGAGCTACAAAACCCATAATCTTTCCAAAAAACAATAATAAAACGAGAATAAGTAGAAACAAAATCTAGCACTCGCCCAAGATTTCATGAACTAGTTATTCGTTTAGTGCATTTGCACCCACAAACTTATCAAGTATCACAAATACACAACCCAACCATTCACCAGTAGTACACTTTTATAGAATAACGAACATAGCTAAAAAACCCACAAGCTTTTCAACAAGTGACACATAAATGACAATTAGCACAAACAAAAACCAACACTCACCTAAGAATTCATATATTAGCTATGCATTTGTTGCACGTGTACCCACATGAAAAATGCAACGAAGAGCTAAAATACCCACAAGCTTTCCAACAAACGATAGTCAAACAAGAATAAGCACAAGCAAAACCCAGAACCTGACTAACATTTCATGAATTAGCTATGCGTTCACTGCATGTGCACCCACATTACACAAGACATTGCCAATTGTGTTCAATTTTCCCTGTAATGCTTCTAGTTATTAAGTATAAAAAAAAATAGATAGGCCACTCACCAGTTGCAGACCATTACCACTGCAAAGAATGAAAAATGTCAAACACGACAACCCACAACCACAAACACGCAAGCTTCTCAACAAACAGTAAACAAACAACATGCAAATTAACCAAGTATTCTTTGCTTATCTTCACACTAGTTTTCCAACACATATCGTGAGGTTTACATTTAATGCATTAAACATGCATTTACTGATTCAGTACCAATCGACCCGCCGCCAAAACTCGCACTACATGCATCCCCGATTAAATATTTTCCACAATATATAATGTTCCCCACCATATATAAAGTTCCCATATTTTCCTATTTTACTTAAAGCAAAATGAAAAGTCAACCTACTCAAACCAATAGAAAAAGAGATAAACCATAATTTTCCAACACAAAAAATATGCGCTTAAATCACGATTATAGGGAAAAGACAAAAATATTTTAAACAAAACAATCTCATTGGCCAAATGGCTTATTCAAAAGCAAATGCATCAATTGAAATAGTAAACCTACCTATCAGCATGAACTAATAAAAAGGGAAATACCAATCTTCACGAACAAGAAGTTAAAAACACAAAATATTTATTTATTCTATGTTTCTAGAAAACGTATTACGTCATATAATAAAAACAAAGCAAATACCAATCTTCGTGAATAAGAAGTTTCACACAACCACCATGGCTCTCATGACCTCTGATTACCTTTGATTCTTTTTCCATGCTCGCTTGAACCAAAAGTTTATGATTTCTTCTTCAATGGTGAGTGATGTTTTTGTCGTCCAATTTTCCTTCTCTATTCATAGAGTTTTTACTACCAAAAAAAAGTTTTGATTTGATTTATATGTATGAATTATTTTTAATGGCCTTCCTCACATAGATTTGGCACTGGCTATGCCATGAAAATGGCATGCACCATTTGATGGTTGTATCGCAGTTTAACTGTTTGTCAGTGTCCGTAGCAAGCACCTTATTATTACATTGGTGGAGTAACAAGTAGTTTTGTTTTTTAATTTAATGTAGCTTTCCATGTTAGAGCAAAAGGTTCATTACTTAATTATTTTAATTAAGTTACCTTTTATATTTTCTCTTAAGATTAACTTAGTTTGCATTTTGTAGGCATTTAATAATTATTCTAATTATTAAATGCTCCTTTTTAGGTTGCACTTTAGGGTTTCTTGATCTCCTTCATAAGGATTGATCTCATTGTATTATTTCATTCTCTTTGATTAATGCATCTTTAGCTTTCAGAGCACCCTTTGTTTGTTTGTCTCCATCTCTTCCTTTTTGTGAAAGGTTATTTGCATGCAGGTGATCTTTAGGTTCTGTGAAGTTGGCTTTCTCAACTTCTACATGGTATAAGAGCTCCAAAATTGCTACTTCCTGTTCATGTTTTGAAGGATTTCTAGAGCTTCGAGGGTTTGGGGTTTTCCTTTTTTGATCTAGGGCTTTCATTTGGTGCAGTTTGAGCCCAAACCGACCTCATGGTTGTGCTCAGGAGGCCGTTTCTAAGTTTTTTGACATAAAAATTGCCCAGTTTTGGTGCAGTTAGCTCAGGAGGAAAAAACATTTTTGCTCCAAGGCCGTACAGACCTAGGGTGCGATTTTCTATGCAAAAAATTTCAAAAAATATTAAAAAAATAAAAAATTAAGCGCTTTAAAAAGCACTACTAGTTATAAACTAAGTCTCACCACTCAGCCAATAGGTGGCCACCAGCATGCTACCAAGCGGCCACCAGCGAGCCGCCCAGTGGCCTCTCAGCCAGCGGCAACCAGCTCCTCTACCACTGCCAGCCCCTGAGGGCTTAAGATTGCTGCCCTCGGTTCCATGGGGTCCAGGTGCTATGCACCAACACCTATGCCCAACTCTAGCCTTGGCGTGGTCACGTGGGTGACCAGGGGCTCCGCTCCAACACCCAGGCTGCTAGCCCCTAGTCTTGCATGCGACCAAGGGCCCAATTTTTTTAGTCCCTGAGGGCTCCTGAAGGGCTTATTGGGCTTTTTTGAGAAACTTTCACAAAATCGGGTGTAAAATGGTCATACAAGATCGGATTTAAAAAAAAAAAACGCATCAGAAAGCTGATTTCGAGCCCCATTCGATGGTGGAGGTCTAATTTTTTGATTTTTCAATTTTGATTCCTTTTTCGCCAGTAAAATAAAGAAAATTCTTTTTGCACTCCGGGGGGCGCAACTTTTGTGTTCACACTCCATTTTTTGAAAACGAATAGGTGTTGGAAAGGTGGTTATATGCTCTTTCCAGATCTATAATTTATTTCATTAGAAAATTTACCAGGTACACAAAGTATTGTCTGAAGCATATTTTTCTTTTTCTCACTTTCCAACTTTCAAAATTATACTAGGGTTTGGGTTCTTGTGTTGTGGGGGGTTTTTTTTTCTCTCTTTTTGTAATTTACATCTGGAAAACTAGACAAATATTTCATAAAACACATTTCAAAACTCATTCATTATGGTAGATTCTTCTTCTATTGAACATCTTTCCCCACACAATTATCACACCTGGAAGGCACAAATGACTAGAATTCTCATGTCAAAAGGGTTATGGTCATGTTTGGATGAAGTTCAACCTTAGTTGACATGGCCATTTGAGGTTTTTCAACACAGGAACATAATGGATGAGGCCATGGGTTTTCTATCCTTGCATGTTTCAAATAGTCTTCTATTCCATCTAGAGGGTTGTACAACTCCTCGGGCTATGTGGTTGAAGTTTGAAACTCTATTTGGCACCATTAATTAGTTTTGAGCACTTCAGATTGAGGCTGAATTGACTTCCTTAGTACCTGATTCATATCCTACCATTGAGTACTTTTTTATGAAGTTCAAATCACTAAGGTCATTGTTACAGGGTTGTGGTAAGAACAAAACAGATGAAGAGTGCATTTTCTTGATTCTTTCTAAGCTTTGAGGTCCTTTTTAGATATTCTCTTCAACATTTTATTCTACAATGGATTCCTTGGGTGCGTGCTTTACCATGCCTACTTTTGAGGTGTTTTGTGATTAGTTAACATGAGAGTAGGCCAAGATATCATAGTTGGATTCTCTCTCAGGATCTAAGAACCAAGCACTAGTAGCTCAGTCTTCTAAAGGGAAAAAGAAGTAGAAATCGAAGCCCAAGACAAATTCAGCTTGTAGTGAGAGTTCCTCCAAGCCACCTCCTAATACTAATTCAATACCACATTCCAATCCTAAATAGGGAAAATCTTCAAAGTTTGGTGAGTCTTCCTCCAAGACTAAGAAGAAATCAGGTGATCCTTGCACTTTTTGTGGCAAGGAAGGACATCTAGTTTCTAGGTGTTGGAAATGATTAAAGGCTTTAGAGGAAGCCATGCAACAACATAATATCACCTCACCTTAGTCTCCTTCCCAAGCCATAGGGAAATGTCATGCTCTTTATGCACGAGCCTTACCTTCAGGATCCACTTGGATTCTAGATTTTGGTGCTTCTCACCATATGACACACACACAGGAGTTTGTCACCTCACTTGCCCCTAGTGGCAGTACACATATTGTAGTTGGTGACTCAACACACCTTTCAGTTCAAGGTTTAGGTACTATTTCTTTGGATGGTGGTTGTCTTTAGGATGTGCTTGTTGTTCCTGAAATTTTGACAAACCTTCTTTCTGTTTATCAGATTTTCCATTTTGGCTCTGGTAAGACAGTTGAGTTCTCACCACATGATATGGTTATCCAAGACCTTCATGATCCTGATTTGGTTGTGGCTACTAGGAGTGTTGATTTTGCATCTTGCTTATAAAGATTTGATGGCTTTGAGAGTTCAAACAGTTCAGGTTCCTCTCTTATAGCACATGCAGACTCAGTGAGCAGGCTTTGGCATGAGCATTTTGGCCATGTCAATTACAGATATCTATAGAAGATGAGTACTCAAGCACTTGTGATTGGGATTCCTTCATTTCCTGTACTAATGGTGTATGTCAAGGTTGTGTCCTTGGAAAACATCACTGGGATTCTTTTCTTACGGGTAGAGCCACACATGATAAGGCACCCTTGGAGTTGGTACATAGTGATCTCATGTCCTTTCGGACTCCTTTTTCAGGGGCCCGATATGTGCTCACTTTTATTGATGACTTCTCTAGACGTACATGGGTGTACTTTCTTAAGTACAAGTCTGATGTCTTTGATTCATTTAGGATCTTTAAGACATTTGTGGAGAAGCAATCTAGACTTTCAATCAGGAGTATATGAACAGATAATGGGGGGAGTATGTTAATCAAGATTTGAAGGATTTTTGCACTGAGCATGGTTTACAACATCAATTTACGGTACCTTACAATCCTCAGTAGAATGGTGTTGATGAGAGAAAGAACAAAACCTTAGAGGAGATGGGAAATTGTATGATACATTCTCGAGCTATGAGTTCTTTATTTTGGGCCGAGGTAGTCAATTGTGCCAATTATATTTAGAATCAGATGCCTCATAAGGCATTGCAACATATGACTCCTAAGGAGGCTTGGACTCATGTCAAGCCTAATGTTTCCACATTCTGAGTTTTTGGTAGTGAGGCTTGGGCATTTATTCCTGATGCTTAGTGGAAAACCATGGAGAGGAAGAGCCGACCACTCATATTTGTTGGCTACAGTGAGGATGTTAAGGTGTACAGGTTGTTTGATCCTGATTCCAGAGAGGTCTTGTTTCGACGAGATGTCTAGTTTGATGAGAACTTTCCTTAGATGGATTCTCCATCACCAGCTTCTCCATGACTACCCACTCCTCCCTCTTCATCTCTTGAGGATGATGCAAATGATGATCCACCATCTCCACCACCACCAGACACTCAACATTTTCCTAGGTGGGCCTATGTTACTATTAAGGCAATTGGTTCTTTAGCAGGTGATCCTTCATATACTCATAGTACTCGTGCTCAGACATCTGGCTCTAGTCTTTTGAGTCATGCCATTTCGGATGATCCTCAAAAAATTTCAGAGGTGACAGGTCACCTTGAGTGGGATAGGGCCATGGATGAGAAGTATTCTTCTTTGATGAAGAATCATACTTGGGATCTTTTTCCTCTTCCTAAGGGAAGAAAGTTGGTTCGGTGCAAGTGGGTGTACCATACCAAGTATGCTGTAGATGGTTTGATTGATAAGTATAAGGCACATCTTTTTACGAAGGGGTTTTCTTAGGTGGATGGTATTGACTACTCCAAGACCTTTGCTCCTATCGCCAAGATGAACTCTATTCGCTTTGTACTTTCCCTTGTAGCTTCACAGGGATGGACAATGTTTTAGATGGATGTGAAGAGTACCTTCTTGCATGGAGACCTACATGAGGAGATCTATATGGAGCAGCCTTAGGGTTTTGTGCAGGATTCTTCCTTGGTTTGCAGACTTCACCATTCATTATATGGTCTCAAACAAGCCCCTCGGGCCTGGTATGAGAAGATGGACTCCTTTTTACTTTCCTCTCACTTCACACGTTGTCATTTTGATCACACAATGTACATTCAGTGTCAGGAGGGCGATCTTTTGATCCTTGTGCTATATGTTGATGATCTCATTATTATAGGTATCTCATCCTCCATGATTTAGAGTGTTCAGTGAGCATTGATGGAGCAGTTTGAGATGATAGATCTCGGTCTTTTGCACTTCTTTATGGGTCTACAGGTTATTTAGTCTTCGGATGGGATTTCCATATTTCAGCAGAAGTATGCTCTTGATATGCTTCAACGATTTGGCATGCTTGATTGCAAGCCTGCCCCCACACCATTTTAGTCAAGTTTTGTCTTGTATTCCACTTTCTCTACTCCTCTAGTAGATTCTACTTTATATCGACAGTTGGTTGGAAGTTTGTTGTACCTGACACATTCATGTCTTGATCTTTCCTTTGTGGTTGGCCTTGTCTCTCGATTCTCACATGATCCACATGAGAGCCATTGGCAAGCAAACAAACGTATCTTGAGGTACATTCAGGGAACCATTCATTATGGCATTCACTACACTTCAGGATCCCATCACATTGTTGGCTTCACTGACTCAGATTGGGCTGGTGATGTCAATGATCAAAAGTCTACTTCTGGCTTTGTTTTTTTTCCTTGGTTTTGGTCCTATCACATGGTCTTGCAAGAAGTAGTTAGCTATTGGATTATCATCTTCAGAGGCTGAGTACCAAGCAACAAAGTTAGCTAGTCGGGAGATTCTATGGCTTCCATAGTTGATGACAGAGTTTTGGTTTTCTCCTGATAGTCCTACTATTCTTTGGTGTAACAATCAGAGTGCCATTCACATTTCCTGCAACCTAGTGGAGATTAGCGAACTAAGCACATTGAGATCCACATGCACTTCATCATGCAGTTGATTCAAGATGGTTCTCTCATCTTGGAGTACATTCTTACAGAGGAGTGGGTTGCAGACATCTTTACTAAACCTTTGGCATCACCGCGCTATCTTCAGTTGTGCTCCATGCTTGGGGTGAAAGAAGTTGTCCTTGGGGGGTCTCTGTGAGGCCTTCATGTTTTTTTTCAGTATTCTTTTTCATCTCTTTTTGGAGAGGATTTTTTCCCACTGGGTTTTCTCCTTTACTCCACTTTACAGAGATTTGGTTATGATTAGGTACCTCATCAGGCCTAGTTTCTGAGACCCAAGTTTTCTTTCTAGCTTGTAGTTGCATTGCTTTCATGCATTTAGTTTGTAGCTACTCCCTGAGTTCATCTTAAGGGGGGATGCTAGAGTAAAAGGTTCATTACTTAATTATTTTAATTAAGTTACCTTTTATATTTTCTCTTAAGATTAACTTAGCTTGCATTTTGTAGGCATTTAATAATTATTCTAATTATTAAATGCTCCCTTTTAGGTTACACTTTAGGGTTTCTTGATCTCCTTCATAAGGATTGATCTCATTGTATTATTTCATTCTCTCAGATTAATGCATCTTTAGCTTTTAGAGCACCCTTTGCTTTTTTGTCTCCATCTCTTCCTTTCTTTGACAGGTTACTTGCATGCAGGTGATCTTTGGGTTCTATGAAGTTGGCTTTCTCAACTTCTACATTCCAGTCTATTTGATTTTTTTTTGTTGCTAGGGGAAATGTGCCAATTGCAGCCCATGATCCAATTGTTGTTTACTCCATGCTCACCTGACCCCCCAATAACCGTTTACATTTTAGTCATTACAATGTTTTAATTATTCCTATAAAAAATGCAAATTACACCAGTATATGTACACTACTAAATGTGTAGCTAACCAAAAGAAAAATAAATTTAAACATATATTGGTACATATATGTTTTCAACACAAGACAAGTTGCACAAAATAAAATCATTTTTGAATTAATTAAAGTACATTTTGTTGCAATTAAAATGACACTGAGAGGGGGGGGTGAATCAGTGACTTAACTATTTGACCAATTTTTCAAATATTGAAACACACAGCTCAAATTTGATCTCAATATTACTCTGATTAAAGCATTCATGAGTTGAATGTAATCATTCATAAATAGAATTGAGAAAAATAATGACTTAACAGTGAACTAAAACAACAACACAGTAAACCAGAGAGAACATAGAAGAACAAAGAGGCACAATATTTTACCGAGTGGAAAACCCTCCTGGGGTATAAAAACCACTCCCTAAATGCCTTCCAGGCTTAATCTTATAATCAACCGTTCACAATGCCTTATAGGCTGATTTTTCAGCACCCACTCAAGGAGCACCAACCCCTCATTTAGAGATTTCTATCTCAAGGAGTACCAACCCCTCAAATTATGTTTTGAACAATAATAATGATTCAGAGGATTTCTCTATTTTCAGTTAAGAACATATCTCTCTGTTTTCTCATCTACAGAGTACCTTAAAGATTCAATAACTGAATCCCCAAAATACTACATAGAGAAGAAATTTAAAAAGTCTCTACCTCTTTTATTGCAGAGTTTATCCATACAATTTCATACTGCCAAGGAATGATAATCTCAGAATTACATCAACAGTCAAACATAAACTAGTTTTCTACTCCTCTTTATATATATATCTTTTTGAATAAAAAAAAGATAAGTAACTGTCTTCAGAAGTAACAGCTGAACAACCAAAACAATACAAGAGTCGTTTAACCCAGCTGAGTGCTGTCCTCAACAAGTTTGAATCTTATGAGATCATTTCTCTGCATAAAATGCACAACTGCCCACCACAGAAAAAATCATAACATCTAATGTATGAACAAAAATACTCAGTCAGGGCATCATTTGTCATAGAGATGCAGAGAGTAGTTAAAGAAAATGGTGATAATAAATTAATATGTGCAGTATGAAATGCATAAAATAGAATACCAGACAGATTTGTAACTCCCATGGCTCCATTATCCACTGTCGAGCTTCCAATCATAAATGCACCAAATAAACCTTCCATAAACCTCTGTAGAAACTGTTACAGTCAGCAACAACAAAAACGTAAACATTCATGATGGCGACCAGGCTAGGGTTCGGTACCCAACAAAAAGAATAAACTCAAAAAGTTTTCCCTAATCCTTTTTTTATTTCCATCAATGACACGTTATGCCAAAGGCAACTTTAACGTCACCAGACAACCTTATGTTTGTCGCTTTCGCCAAGACCCATCAGAGTCGGGAAGACCTCTTGTAGACTTCATAATGTTTTTCCAAGAGTCACTTGATACACATTGTCACTGTGACAATTCAATACCTATGCCGAAGGCCTTTGTCATTTCCAAGTCGCCAAGACATTAAAGTTCTCACACCGATAGAAACCTTTTTCCTTATGTGCATCGCTATAACATACCAATATTGGGGAGACCTCTCGACGAAATCTTTGTCAAACCGAAACAAAAATTTATACAATGAGTCGCTGAGACCATGCCAAAATTTTTCTGAAAGCACTTCAAAAGACTTAGTCAGTAAGACCAAAGTGTTCGCTAAGAAATTCCCTCAAAATAAAAACTCATGCCGATATGCAATGTTTTTTTTTTAACCAGCGGTTGGTGTGACATAGCGCATTCATTATGACTTCACACCGAAAATAATAAGTCAGGCTGAAGTGAATCCCAGATGTGATGTCAGCGAGACAAAACCACTTCATCAAGACCTATTCCGAGAACCTGGACTCTTGCCAATACGCATCCATCCACCATCGGTCGGTGTAACATTGCAATCTCGCTGTGACTTCATACCGATGGTATTACACTTTGTCGATAGACTTCCACATGCATTGGTCGGGGAGACAATATGATTTTGCTATGACATCAGCCCGATGACCAAACTCATGCTGATATACTTATTCTGAAGCGGGTCGGTGAGACATAATGAAATCGATAAGACCTTATCCCGACGGTATAACATATGTCGAAAGGGAACACTTTCTGTCGCCGAAACAAAAGAGAATTCTTGCCGACAACAACCTGTAAGATAAATTCAATTGCCATGACATCTGAAATGTCTTGCCGATAGGCAACTCAGACATTTCAAAGTGGATTGGGGAGACACTGCCATACTCATGCAGATATGTGTAAGCCCGAATGAGAAACAACCAATACCATTAGACAAATGAGATGTCAGAACCAAGATAACTGTAATGCCTTCAAAAGTGTGAGATCAAAGAATGTAATCAAATGGCTTCTAATCATGTGAAATACACCTGATATGCAAAGAGAACCATCCTGACGAAGAAACCATCTTTCAAACTCTGTCAGTTAAAGAAATAGCATTCATAACATGAACTAGAAATCTCATCACCATGAATTTGAAACATAACAAATAAATTTTTGAAGTACCTATATAAATTATAAGGATCCAAATTGAGACTGATCACCAAAGAGAACCAACTGAAAGAGATTTTGTCATCAAGGACAAACCATAAACACAACTGGGATCCAACAAACTCCCCCTTTGTCCTTGATGGAAAAACACAAATGACTCTCCCCCTTTTTTCCTCAATGACAAAGAATAGAAGAATGTGCATTGCCATGAAACACAACTGAGAAGCCAACCAAAACATCATGAGAAACAACTGCAAAAAAAAGAGTAGTAGTGCAGCAACCAAGATTGTAGGAGAGATATAAGTGAATGAAAAATATGTAACTTGCTCCCCCTAAGCAGCAGCTTGGAGATTTAGTGAAGTAATGATTGAGAGATAACTCCCAATTGAAGTCTTAGCCTTTCAAATAGCTCTTTTGCTAAGGGCTTAGTGAAAATGTCAGCCACCTAATCTTGTGAACCAACAAAATGTAAACATACTTCATTAGCCAAAACCTTTTCTCGAAGAAAGTGAAACTTGATAGCAATATGTTTAGTGCGAGAGTGCATAACATGATTTTTTGATATATTTATCACACTAGTGTTATCACGAAGAATGGAAACAAGTTTAGAAACATCAATACCCATATCTGAAAGAGTCTGACTCATCCACAGTACTTGAGTACAGCATGAAGTGGCAACAATGTATTATGCTTCAGTAGTAGAGAGAGATACATATACTTGTTTCTTGTTGTGCCATGCCACTAAACGATCACAAGAAAGAATGCAACACCACTGGTGCTTTTCCTATCATCCAAACAACCGGCCCAGTCAGCATTAGTATAAGTAATCAAAGAGAAATCATTTCTTCTAGGATACCAAAGACCATAATCAAGAGTGCCCTGAATGCATCTAAAGATCCTTTTAACAACAGTAACATGAGATTCTTTAGGTGATGCCTGAAAACGTGCAATAGTGCAAACCACCTGCATAATGTCAGGTCTAGAGGCAGTTAAATATAAGAGACTATCGATCAATGATCTATATTTTGTTTGATTTGAATCAGGAGAATCATCAATTTTAGTAAGTTTGCATTCAGTAGCCATTAGAGTGCTAACAAGATGACATCCATCCATTTGAAATTTCTTAAGCATCTCTTTAGCATACTTGGTTTGAGAAAGAAATATTCCATTTTCACATTAAGAGATTTGAAGACCCAGAAAGAAATTTAATTCTCCTAACATTGACATTTCAAACTCAGATTCCATTAGCTGAGAGAATTTTTTACTCAATGTAACATTGTTGCATCCAAAGATAGTGTCATCAACGTAGATTTCAACAACCAAAATATCAGAACCTTTAGTTTTAACATAAATATTGCTATCTACACCTCCTCTAACAAAGCCATTAGAAATTAAATGGCTGTCTAGCCTAGAGTACCAAGCTCTAGGTGCTTGTTTTAAGCCATAGAGGGCCTTTTTCAATCTGTAAACATGATCAGGCTTATCTTTGCAAATAAATCCTTCAGGCTGTTCAACATAGACCTCTTCATCTAAATAGCCATTTAAAAAAGTAGTTTTGACATCCATTTGATAAACAGTAAAGTTTTTGTAAACAGAATAAGCTAAGAATATTCTGATAGATTCTAGTCTAGCAACAGGTGCAAAGGTTTCACCAAAATCAATACCTTCTTGTTGAGCATAGCCTTTGCAGAAAAATCTTGCTTTGTTGCGAATAACATTACCATTTTCATCAACCTTGTTTCTGTATATCCATTTGCCTCCAATGACATTCTTATCATCTGGTCTTGGGACTAACTCCCAAGTATGATTTTTCTCAATCTGATCAATTTCTTCCTGCATAGAATTAAACCAACATGAATCTGTGAGAGCTTCATTAAAAAAATTAGGCTCAAACTGAGTAACTAGACAAAAAGCAATTTGTGCCTTTTCATCAGATTCTGCAGCCTTTCTTCTAGTTTGAACTCCTGCATATTTATCCCCAATAATCTGATCTTTGGGGTGATATATAGCTAGAGTTTTCGAAGGAGCTTTTGATGCAACCTTTTCAGGACTTGCTTTTTCATTTTTAGGGCTTTCTAATTCAGCAATAGACTTTGTTGTTTCAGCTCCTTCTGAAATTATTTCAAATTCAAGTTCTTCTTCCTCATTATCCTACAAAGATTCAACAATCAAATGTGGTATTTCATCAAATTTTACATTAACAACTTCAACAATCTTGTTAAGCCTTTTGTTAAGGAATTTATAAGCTTTTCTGTGAGTTGAGTATCCCAAGAAGATACCCTCATCACTCTTTGATTGAAAGCTCCCAAGGTTATCATCATCTTTCTTGATAAAACACTTACTTCCAAAAATTTTAAAGTGTTTGACAGAAGTAGTTTTTCCATACCAAAGTTCATAAGGAGTGTGTTTAGATTTCACCCTAAGTTTCACTCTATTCAAAATGTATACAACTGTATGAATAGCTTCTTTCCAATACATATCAGACAACTTAGCTTCATCTAGCATGGTTCTAGCCATTTCTTTTATAGTTCTATTTTTACGTTCAACTACCCCGTTTTGTTGAGGTGTTTTTGTTGCAGCATACTGTCTTTTAATACCATGTTGTTCACAGTAATCAATAAACTCTTGAGAGGTGAACTCACCTCCTTTGTCTGATCGAAGGAATTTAAGTTTCAGATCAGATTCCTTTTCAACCATTTTTCAGAAAATTTTGAACCTTCCAAAGGCTTCTGATTTGTGCTTAAGAAATGTGACCCATATCATTCTAGTATAATCATCCACAAACAACATAAAGTACCTTTCACCATTAATAGACCTTGTTCTATTTGGTCCACATAAATCAGTATGCACAAGCTGTAAAGGTTTTGAAGAAGAATGTTCTTTTGACTTGAAGCTGATTTTAGTTTGTTTACCACTTAAGCATTCTTTGCACACAGAGTTTTCTGGCTTGCTAAGAACTGGTAGACCTCTAACATTCTGATTTTTACTAATTCTAACTAGATTTTCAAAGTTTATGTGTCCTAATATTTTATGCCATAACCAATTCTCTTCATTTTGGCCCATTAGACACATACCTTGATTATTGTCATTGCATGATGAGTCAAGAAGATTGTACACATTTCCTTTTGTCCTCCTTCTAGTGGCAACAACCTTTCCAAGCTTGTTCTTAATCTCACATCCCTACGAATTAAAAAGAACATGATAACCACTATCACAGATTTGACTAACACTTAGAAGATTGTGCTTGAGACCTTCCACATAGTACACATTATAGATAGGAGTGTCTTCATTCAGAAGAAGTGAACTTCTACCTTTAATTTGAATACCAAAGTTATCACCAAACTTAACATATCCACCTACATAATCTTCAAGATTTATAAACTTATCCTTTTCGCCAGTCATATGGTTAGAACATCCACTGTCCAGGACCCATAAGTCCTTTTTCTTGGAATGAAAAGCAGTTTGAACCAACATAGTTTGTTCAATGTTGTTGACAGTATTAGGTTTCCAAACCTTTTTAATTTTTTGTTGTTTAGATTGCAGATCAGTTCTGCACTGTTTGATAGAATGTCCCAAAGCATTGCATTTAAAACATCTGATCTATCTAACAAAACCATAGTGTTGCCTAAGACCAAACCTGGGTATTCTAGAATTCATAAGCCTACAAGTGCTCACCTTATGACCAAATTTGTTGCAGAAAAAGCAATAACCATAGAAAAAAGAATTGTCTTTGTATGAAGGTTTATTACTTTTAAAAAACTTAACATGATCCTTACCAGATTCTGAGTGATTTGAACCTGAGCCTTTGACTTCAGTAGAGGGGTTTTGTTTTGCTTTGTCAGTTTAGCATTAACCCTTTTCAAAACCTACATCAGATTTATCTTTATACATTTTCTGTTTGCTGAGCATCTCATTCAGTTTTAGAGTGCTTTCATATTTTTCAATTTCCTTCCTAAGAAGGACTACTTCTTGTTCCAGTTTTTGAATTTCTTGATCCTTGCAGCTTACAGTCTCTTGAAGACAATCTTCAACTCTTTTAGCTTCTTCAAGCTGAGTTTTTAGAGAGACCATTTCTTGATCAGGTTTACATTCTTGAGCAAGAACTTATTTTTTGAGTTTTCTAACCTCTTGTAAAGCACATTTCAATTCACTTTCAAGATCTACTTCACCTTCTTCAACATCAATAGTGTTTGAATCATTTTGCTGAGTAATTTCAGCCATGAACAAAGTTTCATCTTCTTCTGCAGATGAATCTTCAGACTCAATATCAAATTCATCCTTACTAAACAGACTTTTCTTCTTTTTGAAATTGAAGTTTCGTTTAGGTTTGAAGACCTTCTTCTTAGGCTGTTTTTCAGTTGTCTCGTTGTCACAAATTTGATCATCATAGGGAAATTTTGCAGCAAAGTGACCTATTTTTCCACAGTTAAAATATTTAAAGGGAAGTTTTCCGTTATATTTTCCTGATCCCTTTTTAAATCTTCTAACAAAATGGGATTCTTTAGAATTAGACAACTCTAATTCAGTGACTTCAACTTTTTCTTTCTTTTCAGTGTTAAAGGCAGTTTCTTTTCCTGTTGAATTGTTTTTGCTAGTTCTCATTTCATAGGCACTAAGTATTCCTTGCAGGCTGTCTAAGGTAAGTTGATCAAAGTGTTTATTTTCTTCTAGGGCTGAAACCTTAGATTCAAATTTGGATGATAAAGTTCTAAAAACTTTTGTGACCACATCAAGTTCAATAACATCTTGACCTAGACCTTTCATTGCATTGAAAATTTCATCAACTCTTAGGAAATATTCAGCCACTTTTTCATCATCCTTCATTTTCAACTCTTCAAACTGATGTTTGAGAGTAATGATTTTTAAAAGTTTGACTTTCTCATTCCCTTGATATATTGTTTCAAGTTTTTCCTAGATATCATGAGTAGATTTGCAATGCATGACTTTAATGAACACATCTTTAGTTAACCCACACAAGATGGCATGCTTAGCTCTGGCATTTGTTTCATACCTCTTTTTTTCAGCAGGATCAGTGGGAATAGAGGCTGGTACATTGTAAGAATTTATAACCATGCTCCAAACATCAACATCAAATGAAATAAGAAAAGCTTCCATTCTAATTTTCCAGAACACATAGTCTGTTCCATCAAATAACGGAGCTCTGGTTACAGAGGCACCGTCTTGAGAATGTGCCATTAAAAAAAAACAAACTCCAAGACCAAGATCAATCGAAGGTAATTAAAACCTATTAAAACACAGCTCATATTTGATCTCAATATTACTCTGATTAAAGCATTCATGAGTTGAATGTAATCATTCATAAACAGAATTGAGAAAAATAATGACTTAACAGTGATCTGAAACAACAACAGCATAGTAAACCAGAGAGAACACAAAAGAACAAAGAGGCACAATATTTTTCCAAGTGGAAAACCCTCGTGGGGTATAAAAACCACTCCCTAAATGCCTTCCAGGCTTAATCTTATAATCAACTGTTCACAATGCCTTATAGGATGATTTTTGAGCATCCACTCAAGGAGCACCAACCCCTCATTTAGAGATTTCTATCTCAAGGAGTACCAACCCCTCAAATTATGTTTTGAACAATAATAATGATTCAAAGGATTTCTCTGTTTTCAGTTAAGCACATATCTCTCTGTTTTCTCATCTACAGAGTACCTTAAAGATTCAATAACTGAATCCCCAAAATACTACATAGAGAAGAAATTTATAAAGTCTCTGCCTCTTTTATTGTAGAGTTTATTCATACAATTTCATACTGCCAAGGAATGATAATCTCAGAATTACATCAACAGTCGAATAGAAACTAGTTTTCTGCTCCTCTATATATATATATATATCTTTTTGAATAAAAAAAAGATAAGTAACTGTCTTCAGAAGTAATGGCTGAACAACCAAAACAATACAAGAGCCATTAAACCTAGCTGAGTGTCATCCTCAACAAGTATGAATCTTATGAGATCATTTCTCTGTATAAAACGCACAACTGCCCACCACAGAAAAAATCATAACATCTAATGTATGAACGACAATACTCAGTCAGGGCATCATTTGTCATTTAGAGAGTAGTTAAAGAAAATGGTGATAATAAATTAATATGTGCAATATTTAACGCATAAAATAGAATACCAGACAGATCTGTAACTCCCATGGCTCCATTATCCACTGTCGAGCTTCTAGTCAGAAATGCACCAAATAAACCTTCCATAAACCTCTGTAGAAACCGTTACAGTCAGCAATAACAGAAACGTAAACATTCATGATGGCGGCCAGGCTAGGGTTTGATACCTAGCAAAAAGAATAAACTCAAAAAGTTTTCCCTAATCCTTTTTTATTTCCATTGATGACACGTTATGCCGAAGGCAACTTTAACATCGCCAGACAACCTTATGTTTGTCGCTTTCGCCAAGACCCATCAGAGTCAGGAAGACCTCTTGTAGACTTCATAATGTTTTTCCAAGAGTCACTTGATACACATTGTTGCCATGACAATTCAATACCTATGCCGAAGGCCTTTGTCATTTCCAAGTCGCCAAGACATTAAAGTTCTCACACCAACAGAAACCTTTTTCCTTATGTGCATTGCTATAGCATACCAATATCAGGGAGACCTCTCAACGAAATCTTTGTCAAACCGAAACAAAACTTTATACACTGAGTCACTGAGACCATGCCAAACTTTCGCCGAAAGCACTTCAAAAGACTTAGTCGATAAGACCAAAGTGTTCGCTAAGACATTCCCTCGAAATAAAAACTCATGCCGATATGCAATGTTTTTTTTTTAACCGGTGGTCGGTGTGACATAGCGCATTCGTTATGACTTCACACCGAAAAAAATAAGTCAGGCCGAAGTGAATCCCAGATGTGATGTCGGCGAGACAAAACCACTTTGCCGAGACCTATTCCGAGAACCCTGACTCTTTCCGATACGCATCCATCCACCATCGGTCGGTGTAACATTGCAATCTCGCTGTGACTTCATACCGATGGTATTACACTTTGCCGATAGACTTCCACATGCACTGGTCAGGGAGACAATATGATTTCGCTATGACATCAGCCCGATGGCCAAACTCATGTTGATATACTTATTCTGAAGTAGGTCGGTGAGACATATTGAAATCGATAAGACCTTATCCTGACAGTATAACATATGCCGAAAGGGAACACTTTCTGTCACCGAAACAAAAGAGAATTATTGCTGACAATAGCCTGTAAGATAAATTCAATCGCCATTACATCTGAAATGTTTTGCCGATAGGCAACTCAGACATGTCAAAGTGGATCGGGGAGACCCTACCATACTCATGCCGATATGTGTAAGCCCGAATGAGAAACAACCAATACCATTAGACAAATGAGATGTCAGAACCAAGATAACTGTAATGCCTTCAAAAATGTGAGATCAAAGAATGTAATCAAATGGCTTCTAATCATGTGAAATACACTTGATATGCAAAGAGAACCATCCTGACAAAGAAACCATCTTTCAAACTCTGTCAGTTAAATAAATAACATTCATAACATGAACTAGAAATCTCATCACCATGAATTTGAAACATAACAAATAACTTTCTGAAGTGCCAATATAAATTATAAGGATCCAAACTGAGACTGATCACCAAAGAGAACCAACTGAAAGAGATTTTGTCATCAAGGACAAACCATAAAAACAACTGGGATCCAACACATTTATGTTTACAATAACCACTCTATGCATGTGGCTCAAAGCTTCAACTACATTGTATTTACATGTATACATAAAAAGTTAATGGTGCACAATGTCACATAATTTAAAACATTATGAACAGTTAATGGTGCACATTGTGACATAATACAAAACATTGATCAACTTTATGAGCTATCAATTGCACATTCACCCACACTTCCCTTCACATCTTCATGCATTAAATCCATCTACGTTTGGTACCTGCACACACAGTTAATGGTGTAAGGCTCCCTAATATACCAAAAAAATATTATAATTCATAAATATGACTAAATTTAATAAATCCACCTATTTTGTCAATTACACCAAATATAAAATTGATTTCCTAAAAGCCATGACAAAACTCAGGCATAAATGGCCACTGCAAAATGAAATGAAAGATTGCTTCCCATGAAAATTCAAATTTGAAAATCAACCACCACAATTCAATGCATTCAATTTACACATTCGAATGATTTTATAAGAGGGAATTTCTAGCGTCATTTTCATTATGAATTCTCCTCTACTTTCACTGAATATCCTCTACAAAATTCAGAGCTTAGTAAGGAAACTTTTACACATTCCTCTTAAGAGGGAGCTTATTTAGGTCGATACAACCAGAATAAGTAAATTCATGTTTTTATTTATCAATATACTGGATTTACATTTATGTTGTATGTTTCATTGTTCAATATACTCTTTTATATTTATGTACTCAGTGTTTACATTATTTCCAGGCATATTATTTTACATTTATGTTGTTTGTTTCAATATTCAATATACTCTTTTATATTTAAGTACTCACTGTTTACATTATTTTTAGGCATACTGTTTGACATTTATGTTGTCTGTTTCATTATTCAATATACTCTTTTAAATTTATGTACTCAGTGTTTACATTATTTTCATGCATATTGTTTTACATTTATGTTGTCTGTTTCATTATTCAATATACTCTTTTATATTTATGTACTCAATATTTACATTATTTTCAGGCATACAAATTATTTTGTTTTCATTCAGCTGTTCAACTTATCATTATCCATTATTTAATCATATCACAGTTACATTTTTTTCACCCGCATTCATCATAAATCAAAAATAATAACAACAACATTATCCTTAAAGGATAAATCAAATATAATAACAACATTACCCATTTTGTAATCATATCACAATTATATTCTGAATCCCTCATTAATAATCATGAAATTTAATGGGTTTATAGTTTTTGTCCCAATTTATTGAGTGGTTTTTGGATTACAATTTGCAGGGATATATATATATATATATATATATATATATATATATATATATATATAAATATAAATATATAGTCATGTTGTGTAGGGTTTCATCTCAAGAAGCTTCATAGAAAATGACATATTGTTTTCAGAAATTGTATATATATATATATACATGACATGACTGTATATATATACAATCTAATAATAATACATCATTGTCTGTAATTTGTAATCTTTCTATTTGTAGACAATGATATACTCTTATTAGTTTCTATGAATATATATATATATATAGTCATGTCGTGTAGTGTTTCATCATATCAAGCCATGTAGGGTTTCATCATATAGACCTTATCATAAGCCTCTATTAGTGTTTTCCATTTAATAATGCCCAAGTTTCTTGCCATATATCCCTATAACTCAATTATATTTAATAAACACATTGGCATTATCAGTTTAATATATATACAATCATGTTTCACTAAGGGTTTGACTGTAATAATTTTTATTTACATGTGACTGGTAGAAATTTGATCCACCTCTCTTCACCTACAATATTGTTTGTTCAACAATGGGTTCTTGTTGGCGTCGATGGTGTTTGAGTACATTTTGGTGTGTTTAAAAATCATTTCTCTATATGGCATTAAGGGTTTGGTTGTAATCATTTTTATTTACATGTGACTAGTAGAAATTGGACCCCTCATGAATTATTCTGTTTATGGCATCGAGGGTTTGACTGCTATGAATTTTTTTGACATTATTCTATGAACTAATCACATGCAATGTGATTTAAACAGAACATTGTCAGATTTTTGAATGGTATAATCATGAAATTTAGTTGGTACACTATCAAACACTAGTATAATCATGAAATGTAATGGGTTTCAGGATATGGGTTAATGGGTAGATGTTTTCTATTTTCAGTAATTATAATATGCACATGAAATTAAATGGGTATACAAATTTTGTCATATTCTCTTCGAATCCCTACATTATAATCATGAAATTTAATCACATGAAGCTTCATATACAATGATATGTTCTAATTAGATTGTATATATATTTTTGCAGAGAATGATATGTTCTTATCAGATTGTATATATATCTATGCAAACAATGATATATTATTTGTTGCACTAACAAGTTATGCATTTTTTACTATAAGTGCAGGTTAAGTGGAAAATCATGGCATCTACTAGAAGGAAAAAAAGAACTGTAGGAAGAGGAAAATGTGCCATTAGAGTCACTCGTGGGTGCACTTCATTGAAATAGAGTCTAGTGAGGAAGTGCATGCAATTCCCAACTAGCAAGATGTTCTTGACTCTACGGATGAAGCCACCAACACAATAGAAGCCAAACCTCATATTCAGCCATATGTTCAACCTGCTTTGCAACTTCCCTCACCTGTACCCATTAGGAAGTGGACATATGTTGATATGGAAGAAGCAGTTAAAAGTGTCGAAGAACGCAACATGTCAATCAGGGCAACAACAATCAAGTGGGGTATGCCACCTAGCAGTTTGAGGGCGTGGCTGTTAGGAGTTACCATGAGCAAGAGGAGGGGTCCACATACCATTTTATCTGAAGAGGAGACTGAAGTTGTCCAATGGTGCAAGGACATGGAAAAATTGGGCCACAGACTGCAAGTAAATTAGCTACAAGCCACCGTTTCCCAAATAACTACAAGTTGGCCCAATCCTTTCACAAATGGAGTCCCTAGAAGGTCATGGTGGGCAGGATTTTGAAGAAGGCACCCAAATTTGACAATCAGAACAACAGAAGGAGTGGATAGTGACAAAGCGATTATGGTTCTTCCTTCTATCATGCAAGCATTCTACGACAACCTTGAGAATATGATCAACCTTAACCACTATGGAGCAAGCCAAATATGGAACTGTGATGAGATCGGTATTCAGGCTAGTAGGAACTGTGGCATGAGAGTTATTTCCAAATTGGGTACAAAATGTGTACCACATTTGGTATCAAAAAGTAGAGAGTGGATCACAGTGCTGGCTTGAGTGTGTCTGGGTTAAGTATTCCTGGGTTCTACCTGTTTAAATCAAAGAGGCACATGCATAACTATATCATAAATTGTGAGATAGGGGCATTGATGGCAGTCCAAGAACATGCTTGGATGACAAAGGAACTATTTTTTGAAATGGTTAGACCATTTTGCAGCTAATATCCCCAGTGGGGTTTCACCGACAAACAGGGACATTCTCATTTTTGACGGTCATGGTAGCCATGTGGCTTTCAAGACTATAGAAGGCAAGAAAATTAGGAATAGACCTGCTAACGTTGCCTGCTCATACTAGTCACAAGCTACAACCATTGGATGTCAACATTTTTGGTCCATTCAAGGCATATTTCAGAGAGCAAAGAACCAAATGGAAAGCTGCAATCCCACATATTGATATCAGACATGAAGAGTTGGCAACTTTTGCAAGCCAAGGTTTTATAAAAGCATTGAAACCAAGCAACATTGTTAGTGGGTTCCATAGAATAGGAATTTGGCCACTTAATTGATCAACCCTTGATAGCGACATGGGGCCAAGTGAGGGCTATGTTGTTGAAGATGATGTTGCAACTCCTAGAACAGAAGATGAAGCGGTCATAATGGAAGATGAAGATGATGTTATGGTAGTAGAGGCATGCTTGCATCTACTTGGTTACAATGAGGATTAAATAGATGGTTTTGTGTGGGAATATGATGCAAGGGATGTGGCAAGTGATGTTGTAGCAGAATGCAATGAGGGTGTTGAAACTACATCACACATTCAACCAGAAATCCAACAAGTTTTTGTAGATTTCCAACCAAAAGTCCAACTAGTTATTGCACCCTGCAATGAAGATACAACAACTACATTAGTAGGCCTGAGTTTTCCAACTCAAGTTAGCCAACCAGAATGGATGCATGAATCAACCACAAACCTTGGAGTGCAATTAAATCTGACTGAGGAAGAAGTCAACCTTTCTATGAAATCCCCACCACATGTTGATCTAGCTAAAGTAATACATTATTTCACTACTACAAGGAATTGGGAAGAGCATACTGATAGTCAAAGTGAAGATGACAATGCAATTAGTGATGAAGAAGTTGAGTTTGTGCCATGCACCCCACATGATGGATAGCAAACAACAAGACCAAACAACAAATTCTTGAAACCTCCAATTCAGAGGGTGCAAGGAACATCATGGGGAGGTCGTTCAGGAGCGCTTCGCCTTAGTAGGCAGTCCCAAGTACTAACATCCAATGCCTTCATTGAATTGTACAATGAACAAGAGGCAAAGAAGAAAAGGAAAGAGGAGTTGTAGCAACGTAAGGAGTAGATGTTGCAGAGAAAGGCAGAACGTGAAGGGGAAGCAATTCAAAAGGAAGCAATGAGGGTGAAGAAGCAAGCAAGGAAAGTGATAGAAGATGAGTAGAAAATGATTAGAATGTAGGAGAAAGCCATTAGATAGGAGTAGGCGAAGGTTGAATGTCTACAAAAGGTAGTTGAAAAGAAAGAAAAACAAACAAAGAGGATAAAACATAAGTCTACAGTGGGTTATCCTATAGCCCCAAACACCCTATCCTACTTGATATGATGAGCATATTGTCACCAGACTTTACAACCATCAACAATATGCAAGTTGGGAGTGGCTCACAACAAGTGGGACTGACTGCAGATGCAAGCTAGGCATTGCTTGCTCAAATAGCAACATGCCTTTGAGGAGGTGTTAACCAAGTATCACCTCCTACAAGTGGACCAAACTTAGCTATTGGTGGATATCTCACGCCACCTCCTTTTCCTACCAATATGGAGAACTGATTATGTTCGTATTGAATTTTGTTTTTTGATCGATGTAGTAGTATATTTTGGTGATTTGCTTTGCATATCATATCTGTTTATCTGCTTGAAGTTATAACTGTGATATGATTATAAGATGTGATAATGTTGTTTTTATTATGTTTGGAACCTCACATATGTTTAAAGGTGAGAAGTTGAATACAAGCTTTCAGTAATATTTTCATATGTTTCAAGTATGTTCCAGCCATGTTTTTCTGTTGCACCACCCAATCAATTATTGCAGTTTGATTAAAAATAAAACTATGATATGATTATAAAATGCCCTAATGCTGATTTTTTTTATTGGAACCTCAAATTTGTATCTCTTATATGTTTGATGAGGGTTTCAGCCTTCTATTTTTTGTGGTATCACTAATTACACTATGTTTCAGTGTTTGTCAATAAAAAAAATCATAAAAATTTGATTTTCAACACAATTTACAGACAATGATATACTTTTTGCAGACAATGATATGTTATTATCAGATTGTATATATATATTTGTAGAAAATGATATATTCTTATTAGATTGTATGTATATATACATACAATCTGATAAGAATATATCATTGTCTGTAAATAGTAATCTGACAAGAAATCCATGGGAGATGATGAGTTTAGGGCTTAAAGATGCCTGGAAAACCGCGGTTAGGTAAACCCATACACGTGGTTTGATGAAGGAATATGAGGTACATGGTTAACAAGGTAATGTGGTCAGGTTGAGATTAAAGAAACCACCTCCTAGTAGAAAATGATATATTCTTTGTAGACAATGATATGTTCTTATCAGATTGTATATATGTATTTGCAGACAATGATATATTCTTATCAGATTGTTTGTATATATATACATACAATTTGATAAGAATATATACATACAATGATAGATTCTTATCAGATTGTATGCATATATATACATACAATCTGATAAGAATATATCATTGTATGCAAATACTAATCATGGGATTTGTAGACACTGATATGTTCTTATCAGATTATATGCATATATATACACATACATACAATCTGATAAGAATATATCATTGTTTGCAAATTGTAATCATTGTATTTGTAGGCAATGATATATTCTTATTAATTATTAGTATCAAAATTTAACAAAACTACATATTAATTATATATATATACATAGACACACATATATATAGCTATATATGTACATACATATATGCATAACAATATATATATACCTATCAATATATATATGTATATACATACAGTTATATAATTAATCTAATACTAACTAATCTCATAATTATTCTATACTATTACTCAATTCATCTAACTTTCAACCATATATATAAAACACTTATTTTTCAGTATTACTAGGTCATTTCCAAAGTAAAGTCAAAGAATTTACCAGTCATTAATGCTTAATGTCTTCGGTTGATTGTAGAGAAGTCCTCCCATGCCTTCCATTAAGAGACCAATGTAGTTGAATATATTCCTCCAATCAAATAAGCATTTGTAAGAACAAAATATTTATGAACACAATATAACAGAAAATGTAAACATATCATAAAGCATTTAGAGAAAAATGTCCCTATGGAGTTTATTGTGTTAACAATCACAACTTTGTTGGTATGTTGATAATCCACATACTTGATTCACCTCCCGACGCTCCCACATGCCTACAAAATAATTATAATAAATGGGGGTATTACTCGTACTCATAACATTCCCACATCAAATCATCCTTACAATATTGCATGCACAACAATAATAGTTTTGATTGGAGCATTAAAATCCACAATGTTTTGATCCTTAGTATGAAGCTGAAAATAATAGTGTATATTGCATATGATGGCACCCTACATGGTAGTGCAATAGAAAGGACATATATATACATGTATATGTATGTGTATATATGTATATGGATATGAACATACATGTACATATACATATATTTATTGACAGTCGCGACACAAAGTTGTTTGAGGGTACATATTGTAGGTCACATTAAATGTACTTTACAAAAGATTTGAGAACAAGTGTATTCTTCAAAATCTTTCTACACGCTTCTCAAACCTTTAGTAAAGTACATTTAATGTGTGCTAGAATATGCACCCTCAAACAACTTCATGCCACGACTGTCAATAAATATATGTATATGTATATAAATATACATGTCTATGTATATACATATACATGTATACATATACATTCATACATACATATGTATATACATGTGTATGCATATGTATATGTATTTGTATATACATATACATATACATGTACATGTATATCTATATGTACATACATATACATATACATGTACATATATATGTATATACATATATGTAATCTGATTATTGAAACACATAAAATAAGTGGAAGAAAATAGATTAACCCATATCATTGTATGTTGTGATATGATTAAATAATGGATAATGCTCATTTGAACAGCTAACTGAAAACTGAATAATTTGTATGCCTAAAAATAATGTAAACAATGAGTATATAAATATAAGAGAGTTTATTGAATAATGAAATAGACAACATAAATGTAAATCCAGTATACTAATAAATAAAAAAATGAATTTATTTATTCTGGGTGTACCAACATGAATAAGCTCCCTTTTAAGAGGAATGTGCATAGGTTGCCTTAGTAAGCTCTCAATTTTGTAGAGGATATTCAGGGAATGACCTTGGAAATTCCCTCTTATAAAATCATTCGAATGTGCAAATTGAATCTTCGTGGGAAACGATATGTCATTTCATTTTGCAGTGGCCATTTATGCTCGAGTTCTTCTGTGGCTTTTAGGAAATCAATTTTTTATTTAGTTTAATTGACAAAATAGGTGGCTTGCATAAATTCAGTCATATATATGAATTATAATATGTTTTTTGTTTTATTATATGTACCGAGCTGAATTTTTGTAGAGGATATGTAGTGAAAGCATAGGAGAATTCGTAATGAAAATGACACTGGAAATTCCCTCTTATAAAATCATTCAAATGTGTATATTGAATGCATTGAATTGTGGTGATTGAATTTCAAATTTGAATTTTCCTACCAAACAATTGGTCATTTCATACTACAATGGCCATTTATGTCTAATTTCAATGGTGTGTTGAATGAAAAAAAGCCTACTTATAATTATCAACAAACCTATTTCAACTTATGTTTGTATGTGGGACCGCTCAATATATCACATGGGTCCGCTAGGAGGTGGGCACTTTAATCTCAACCCAACCACATTACCATGTTAACCACGTGCCACATATGCCTTCAACAAACCATGCGTATGGGTTTACCTAACCGTAGGTTGCCAAGCATCTTTAAGCCCTAAACTCATTAT